>OX352293.1:44001852-44290306 GCA_947086415.1 Pammene aurita | reverse complement strand
TAGATATTTAATGTATGTTTTAGTTTTCACAGGAACAGAGGCTATGAATAACAACTTAACAGGATAAGTATGCAATGTTTGGGGAATTATTATCTGAAATATCCGTTTGTACCATTTGCAGTGGACAAACAGTAATTTGGTTACCGCACTAGATTTGTCATAAAGTTTTAGCAATCTTGTGATCGATTCCTTCAATGGGGGGATATATTATTAGGTAAAATTAAACTCATAGCATGGCAGGGGGTTGTATATCAAGTATGTTCTAGAAATATTTACTTCATTCTTAAGATATGTACTAAGGACAAAAATATATAGTTTACTAAAGACATTTTATGACATAGTGCAAACTGTTAGTAACATAGACAGGTTCTTTTACCCATTTAGAAATTAGTATTTTGATTACAAATTGCTTTATCATCAGTTTCTTATGTTTTCATTGTAAGAATACCTAGGGATGGAAATGACCGACTACTGGGGAGATTGTTTGTAAAGTAATGATGAAAATTGATGCTTTTAATAGGATTTTCGATATGAAATGTAGTTTATTGTATAGAATAAATGTATTAATGATAATTTATTCAATAACAAAAAGTAGTATCTAATAATATTTAGTAGTATCTAATAGGATTTTCGATATGAAATGTAGTTTATTGTATAGAATAAATGTATTATTGATAATTTATTCAATAACAAAAAGTAGTATCGTCCAAAATCGATTTTGGACGAAGAGTAAGTTCTTAGTTTTTTTTTGCGCTTAATTCGTTCAATTCCGTTAATATACTTGCTGCAGTATAGCTTTAATTACTTTCCCTTTAATTTAAGTATCGATTTCTAACAATACTTAACAAACTAAAAACATAACCTCTCCATTTGGACAAATTTTCAGACAAATCTTAAATATTATTAGATACTACTTTTTGTTATTGAATAAATTATCAATAATACATTTATTCTATACAATAAACTACATTTCATATCGAAAATCCTATTAAAAGCATCAATTTTCATCATTACTTTACAAACAATCTCCTCAGTAGTCGGTCATTTCCATCCCTAGGTATTTTTACAATGAAAATATAAGAAACTGATGATAAAGCAATTTGTAATCAAAATACTAATTTCTAAATGGGTAAAAGAACCTGTCTATGTTACTAACAGTTTGCACTATGTCATAAAATGTCTTTAGTAAACTATATATTTTTGTCCTTAGTACATATCTTAAGAATGAAGTAAATATTTCTAGAACATACTTGATATACAACCCCCTGCCATGCTATGAGTTTAATTTTACCTAATAATATATCCCCCCATTGAAGGAATCGATCACAAGATTGCTAAAACTTTATGACAAATCTAGTGCGGTAACCAAATTACTGTTTGTCCACTGCAAATGGTACAAACGGATATTTCAGATAATAATTCCCCAAACATTGCATACTTATCCTGTTAAGTTGTTATTCATAGCCTCTGTTCCTGTGAAAACTAAAACATACATTAAATATCTACACAAGCTGCATATATAAATTACATATGAATGCCACTTATGGTCAAAATGCCATTTTTAAATACCCAAATAATAATAATAATAACCATTATTTCTATCTAAAATACAACTATGTAGAATACATAATTAATCAACCAAGATCATGAATGTTTCAAAATCTTGCCAATCAACGGTGAACAATATTTAGCAAAACTCTATGGTATTAATTGCTTATGCAATAATGCAAAAATAAGTAATAATATAAATATAATTATATCTAAACATAATATAATTTATCGAAAACTGTGAGAAATCCTAGTAAAGATTTCAGGTTTTATATTTTCCAAATATTCTCAGTTGCTGAAAGCAATGATAATAGCTTATCATTAAAGTTCAGGTATGTATGGTTGTTAATAAAACACAATGATGCTTATATACTTCCATATATTTTATTTCCTTTGTCAGATCATTAACTTCATCTTTTCTTACATACTAAAATAAAACCAATACCTCCACTCTCATACATACTATGTGAATCATTTATTTTTCATTTTTTCATGAACTTTACTCCTGAAAATATCATGTAAAAGCTTACAAATGAAGCTCTATCAGCCTTTAAAGTCATTTTGCTACTTTTCGTACATAGAGGACCCTGTGGACCGCTACACTTGCTCAACTCTACCTTTTTCCTACCCTCCCCAACGACTTCCCGACCGTCACCTTCCTCATCGCTCGACATGTCAAACACGTCCAGATTCTCCCTTGCTTCCGCCCATAATCTCCCCCTAGGTAGACTGGGGGAGATATCACCCCCTCCAATATACCCCCTAGAGGATTCACCCCTATTACGGCCATCTTCCAGCCTCCCACAATGGCTCCTCCTATGGGTCACTAAACCGGCCCCCACGCCCAAATTTCCCGGGTTACCCCCCGGTAAAACCACCTCCCTGGCATCCCCCCCGGGATTCCAACCCGAATCCAAATTTTCCCCCTCCATAACTATGGAGGGGGCGACCACAGAATTTATTTCCCGAAAATTGGTCAAGTGTGATCTGCGTCACACTCGACAAACTTAAGAAAATTAGTTTCGACGATTTTTCCCCCCCTTAGACTCGTCCAAAAAAATTTTTCCAAACGTTGTTATTTGGAAAAAAGTTTTCCCCTCTTAGCCCCGAAAACGAGGTCCCTCTCCGCCCCTGGGATCAGACGCTATCCCTTTTCTCACTTTTACAAACTTAAGTAAGAAAAGTTTTAGCGCCTGATAAACAGGAATAGCACCGCCCGTTCCCTTAATAACTTCCGACCCTTAAGTCGGAAAATTATTTTGAGAACGGCAACGGGTAGCTAAAGCTGTTGCCCTATTTATCAATTTACCAGAAAAGAAGAATTAAGAAGGAAGAAGAAGATACGAATTTTTTCCCGAAGTTGGCGACAAGTTTCGAATCTTCAAAACATACACTTGTCACCCCCGTATCTCCGGAACTATAAGTCCTAGATTTACGGGACCAACGGGAAAAGATAGGTATTAGAAAGAAAGATTTTTAAGGTTAGAACGAAGACAGAAAAAAAGAAAGAAAAAAAAGATATTATTTTTTTGGCCGAAACCAAGAACTACGCCAAAAAACCTTTCGGAAAAAAATCAGCAAAAGTCCAATTGCAAGCCAAGTCGTCAAGTAAATGTAGAATCAATAACCGGAAAAATAAGCCAAAGTTCGTTACTATATCGTCTCCAAAAATCACTCAATTCTCTCTTTAACACCTGCTCGAAAAACCTCAAGGGGAACCTAACCTTTTTTTTTTTTTTTTTTTTTTTTTTTTTTTTTTTTTTTTTTCTTTTTTTTTATAGAGGGGAAAATGCGTTACGCATACCGCCGGGCCTCGGGAACGTAAGGCCCAGGCGGTTATGTGGGACTCCCATTTCGGTGTACCCACTAAAAACCCCTCTTTTTGCCGCCTCATCGCTAAACGGCGAGACCACGGGAACTCCGAAGTACACTACCGTGGCCTCGCCAGCGGCTGGCTGTTGAGCCACCTCTCTGAGGACTTTGTCCTCTTACGCTGGATATGGCGTGGCTATGTGTCTGCCACGCTCTTCGCATCGAGGACCTATACCTTTGGGGTGACAGTCGTCCCCGTGACTGCCCCCCGGAGGTCCTCCTTAAGGCGGCAAGCGGCGGTCATGGGCGACTCGCCTGCGCCCGGGTCTCTTGCGCCGCATCGGGGGAGCTTCCTCGTCCTGCTCCCGCGCGCGCTCAGAGGCTTCTTTCTCCGTCATTACTGTTCCGATGTAGTAAGAAATCGCCTTCCATTTAGTACTATTTTGAAGCATGCCCCTTACGACGCTGGGTAGCGACAGGTCACTGCCGACCACCGCGGTCAGCTGGTTTCGCGCCTCGGTCCACTCTCTACACTCTGCCAGCGTGTGCTGTGCTGTGTCTTCAACACTATCACAGTGATGACACGCTGGCGTTGGCTCCCTCCCGGATATTTTGTACAGGTACTTTCCAAAGCATTCATGGCCCGTAAGCACCTGTGCGAGGTGGAAAGTTACCACTCCATGTTCTCTTCCTATCCATTCTTTCAGGATGGGCTGGATCGCGTTGACCGTCCAGTGGCCGGCACTTGGGGTCTCCAATCTTTCGCCCCATTTTCGAAAGAGTAAATCTTGGGCATTTACCCTCCAGCGCTTCACCTCCTCGAGCATAGGCTCTTGCCCTCTGGCTCTTGACTCCGCGATCTGGGTATACACTCCTGCCAGAGCTTCCGCGTCTAAATCCCAAGGAGGTGTCCCAGCAAGTGCGCAGGCTGCCTCGCAGGAGATCGTGCGGTATCCCCTGATGACTCTTATCGCCATGACCCTTTGCGGTCTTCGCAGAAGGGACTGGTTGTGGGCGTTGAGAGCATCCACCCAGATGGGCGCTCCATATAGGGCCATCGACCGCACTGCCATAGTGTACAGACGGCGGCAGCCAACGTTTGGTCCTCCTACATTTGGCAGAAGCCGGCTTAGTGCTCCGGCTGCTCCCAATAGTTTTGGAGCTAGGCGCTTGAAGTGCTCCTTGAAGTTCCACCGGCTGTCGAGGACAAGTCCCAGATATTTCATTGTCGACCCGATGCCGATGGAAACTCCACCTACCATTAGTTGAGCGCCCGCGGGGGGCGCTCTTCTGGGACCATGAAAGCAGAGGGCCTCCGACTTGTTGAGAGCAACTTCTAATCCCAGCTTACGGATCCTTCCTACCACTTGAGCCACTCCCGCTGTTGCTTTTATAGCAGCTTCCCTAAATGTATTAGCCGACGCGGTAACGAGAGTGTCATCGGCGTAGCACGTTAGTTCCTCCCCCGGGGGATTTCTGCCACGGAGCACCCAGTCTTAGCCGATATTCCACAGGAGTGGTCCCAGGACTGACCCCTGTGGAACTCCGCACGACATAGGTTTCTGGTGCCACTCATTTTGTGCTGGGTATTTAACCGCCCTATCAGATAGGTACGACCCGATGACTTTCCGCAGGTAAGGCGGTACGGTGAGATGCCTAAGCGCCTCTTGAATGCAGCCCCAAGGTAGGGTGTTAAAAGCATTTGATATGTCCAAAGATACTGCGAGGACAACCCCGCCTTGGGACACCGTCTCCTCCGCCAAGACTTTTACTCGGGCAATCGCATCGACAGTGGATCGACATCGGCGAAAGCCGTACTGTTTTTCGCTTAGATTTGGCCCTGCATTTTCTAGATGCTTGACGAGGCGGAGCGAGATGACTCGCTCAAAGAGTTTGCTCACCTCGTCGAGCAGTACGATTGGACGGTACGCCGATGGTGAGTCGACTGGGCGTCCTTCTTTTTGGATGAGGACTAGTTTTCCCGTCTTCCACGCTCGTGGAAATCTGCCCTGTCCCAAGCATGCACTGAATAGTGCCCTAACTCGGGGTTCGAGAGGCCCCAGTGCCACTACCCATACGCGGCCAGGAATACCGTCCGGACCCGGTGCTGTATTCTTCTGCTTTAGGCGTAGCACTGCGGCTCCTAGTTCTCCCTTGGTAACTTCTGGCACATTTGGAGCCTCTTCATTAGTGTCAGCCAGGCGTTCCGGCGGTGCCATTAGGGGTGGTGTGTGGTCAGCTCTGTCTGGGAACAGGGTGTTTACAACTCGCTGCAGGAGTTGGGGCTGAAGGGTCTGTGTCAGTGGTGGGGTCCAAGGACGGAGTTTGCACCTCACCATTTTGTATGGTCTTCCCCACGGGTCTTTGTTGAGACTCTCCAGCATCTCCTTTTCGGCTAAGTCTTTAGCTCTTCCGATCGCAGTTTGCAACGACACGACCAGGTTTCTATATGCTGCGTAGAGCTGGGCCTCTTCTTCAATATTTCGCCGTTGTCTTCTGCGACTTCTAGTATACTGGCGCCGCGCCGCAATACAAGATTTTCGCAATTGAGCCAGTTCTGTAGACCACCAGTATACCTTTCGCTGTGGCGGACGGGGCCCAACCCTAGGCATGGCTACATCGCAGTTGTCGGTCATGGCATCCCCAAGCCACTGAGATTCCACTTCAATGTCCAAAGGACCACCAGCTACCGGTAGCCACGACTTAACTAGAGCCGCTTCCTCCAGCAGTTCGCGATTCAGACGTTTCACTGCCCACCGTGGACTGTCCCCTTCCATGGGTCTTCTTGGACCAGTTGTTATCGTCTGGAGTGTAGAAACATCGTATCTTATGTACCTATGATCCGAAAGGGTCTCTACGTCCTCCAGAACTTCCCAGCTCTGGACACGACGCGCTAGAGCAGCGTCGGCAAAGGTAATATCGACGATTGAGCCACCTTGTTGCCGCACGCATGTGTGTGCTGTTCCGCGGTTGATTACCTGTAGATCATAGGCCACAGCCCACTCCTCCAAGCACTGCCCGCGAACATCCGTTACAGTGGAACCCCACGCCCCGGACTTTGCATTGAAATCTCCGGCAATTAACACGGGTGTGGGATGCAGCTGCCTGGCCACGGCACCCACCTCTATAAGGAACCGCTCAAAATCCGCCAGGTTCTTGTTGGGCGAGAAGTAGCATCCTACTACTGCAATGCTATCATGGATTGCAGCTACGTACCCGTGGCCTTTTACAATGCCTTGAAAAGGTGGGGAGCCCGCCAGGCTCCGCGACACTAGGGCAACGGTATTGTCTACGTCCCCCACCCATCCTGTACGGGTAGGTACGGAGTATGGCTCCGCAATTACCGCTATGTTTATCGACCACTCTGCCATGCTCTGGAACAGGAGATCCTGAGCCCTGGCACAGTGGTTGAGATTCGCCTGTAGCACTTTAATGGCCATTTTTTTATTTATTTATATCATTCGTAGACTCCATCTGTACCTCATCCACCGTGGCGGTGGGTGGGCGTTCGGGCTGGCTGGGCTGCCCCCGGGAGACATCTTCAGCCTTGGTCTTCGGTCTTTTTCGTGGGGCAGCGCAGCTCTTGCTCCCTGTCCTATGACCCGCATCTTTGCCAGATGCTGCACAGAGGGTGCAGTGTGGCTTCGCTGTGCACTCCTTCGCCCTGTGTCCCGTCTGGCCACAGCGGTAGCACAGTTCGGATCTGTCGATCTCAGAGAGACATTTCGCTTTGACATGACCTACCTCAAAGCATCGGTAACACCTTTGGGGGCGAGGTTCAAGGAGCTTCACTTGCACTGATACCCAGCCTATAAGCAGCCTTCCTGCTTCGGTTACTTTTTTAGCAGCGGCGACTGGACAGCGAACCCACACCGAGCCTAGACTCCACGGGTCCAGCTTTATGTCGCCAACTTTCTCTTCCTGGGTTGCACACCCCCCAGCTCGTGCTATCGCTTCAGCGATGTCCTCCGTTGTGACTGAGTCGTCAAAGCCAGATACGCGTAGTTCGACGCATTTTGTGGGCCGGGATACCCGCACCTCTTCGGAGCTAAAGAGCTGGCTGAGTTTTTCAGCCAGTTTGTCCGCTTTGGGTCCACTAGTGGCCCCTGATATTTCCAGCAATCGTGCGCCAGTAGCTGTGACTTTGAACCCGACTGACTGAATTTCGAGCTCAGACAGGTTCACTTTTTCTTTAGCTGTGGCAAGAACACTCTTATAAGTGATGACCCTGCCTTCAGCTTCTGGCTGTAGGGACAGAACTATAACTGAGGAGTGGGGTGCCCGTAATTTTCGTGCCTTTTGTGTTTTTGTCCGCGGTGCCACTTTGTCTTGTGATTGTGTTCGCTTTTGAGCAGGGTTAGGCTTGCGGGCTGTTTCGGAATCTTTGGCTGATGATCCCTGTACAGCTTTCTTGGCCTTTCTGCCTACTGCTTTACTCCAACTTTCTTTTGCCGTGGTAGGCGCGTCGGTCACTGCTGTTGCCTTACGTGTTTGCCTGGCTTCGGTCGCCTCCTTAGCAGCCAAACTGGCTTTTTTACGCTTCGGTTTGCGTTTTGTCTGCTTCTCGTCGTCGGGCATGGAAGACGCGGAAGAAGGAACCGCTTCCATTTCTGACCCAGACTGAGCGGCTAAAAAGCTCGACGCTCGTCCAGTAGGACCGGCAGAGGCAGTCGGTGCTGCCCGCAGATCGGAGGCCAGGGGTGGCCGCATCCGTGGCTCCGGGAGGAGGCGACACTCTAGGGTTTTAAGTCGGGCGTTTAACATGTCGTCGAGTTGCGCACGGTTTTGGTTCAGCGCCTCCTCAACGAGCCGTCTCATTTCTGACTCGGATGTCACGGCAGGTTGGTTGCGTATTTCTTGAACCTGTCGTCGCAGTTCCGCTAGCTGGCATGAGAGTTGTGCATTTGCTGCCTCCAGACGGGCCACCTCTTCTGTCGCAGTGCGCGTCCTTAGCTCCTCGAAGATATCACCGATAGCTGCGACTGAGTCCTTAAGGAGTCTTTGGTGCGTGCCCTTTAGGTGACCTGACGTGGCAATTACGTGCTTCACCGCATTAAGGGCTCCCTGCATCTTTGCTTCTAGGCCAGTTGATGTCAAATCTTCCTGGCTATGGCCAGATTGGCCTGGTAAAAACCGGTTGATTTGGCCTTTTCCTCGGTTGGGTGTCCCTTTCAGAAATTTATTGCGCAGGGGCATGCTTCCTTCACTACCAGATCTGCGGTCATTATCGGAGCCTGATGTTCCCTCTTCAGTGGGTTGTTTGACGCCTGGTTTGCGCCAGTGTTTCCCGGTGGGGATACTTATCTTTGAGCTCACCGTTGCCATGCTGCCCTCGGATGAGTCAGACCCCGAAAGCAGGGTCTCTTCCACCTCTTTCTCATTGAGGATCGCATTCTTTGACCCCATCCTGTCGCTTTTTGGAGTTGGTGCCTTGGCTACCGGCTCGACCGTCCCCGAAAGCCGGGTCACATCCACCTCTTCCTCACTGGGAGTCCCAGTGTCCGACCCCAACCTGCCGCGTTTTGGAGCAGGTGCATGGGCCACAGGCTTGCGGTCGTAGCGGACCAGGACCACCCGTAGGTCCGGAAGCGAACCCCCCAGTGCCTCCGTGCGCGCAATCGCCGCATCTTCAATATGCACATCCGTCACCCCGCTATGCGAAGGGACAGTTGCCATCGACGACCTCACCGTAGCCTCCATGAGCTCTGGGGTGGGTCCGGGTTTCCCCCGCCCCGGCTTCAGAAAATCGGCCCTGGTCCTCCCCGCACCCTGGCCTCGTCCTCTCTTATTGGACCCGGAGCCAGGCCTTGCTTCGGGGCCGGAAGCATCGCCACTGGATACCCCGGACCCGTCCTCTTCGCTCAACATCCGCTTCCGCGCTTCCCCGGACCGACTCGAGGCGGGAACATGCAACGAGCCATCGGAATCAGCCGTTTCGGTATCGGCGTCCGTCGCCAGTGGCGAGTAGTCTATCTCCTCTCTGGGAAGGTCGCGATCGTCCAGTTTCCCAGGGGAAAAGAATTCCTCCCGATCTGGCGAGAGCATATTGGGCGCGCCGCGAGCCCTCCTCCCACAAAACACCCTAGTGGGGATTGGTGTAGGCGACCGCATGAACTCCTGCAGCACTATTGGCGCCTCCTCCTTTCCGTCCTCGTCTTCCTCGGCATCGGGGATGGCGTGGCGAATAAAACGCCCCGCTTTGTCCCGGACTGGGCGAAACTCCATCACTGGGGGTTTTGGAGAGGGTGCCGCCTTCGCACCTTCCTCGTCCCCTCCTCCACGTAACCTTAAAACTAATTCATATGCATCGATGTCCAGTAAAAGTTTGCCATGATCGTCGTTTATCGTCGTCCTAGAGCGGTGTGCCCCCCCAGAATACGGTGGGCAGCATGACACCACAGCGCGGGCACCTGCCCGTTCTGTGGTGTCACAGGGGATAGGGACCCCCTGGAGTAGTAATTTACTATTTTGGCCACTCATGATTTCGCTATTTTTTAAGGAGGTATGCCCTCCCTCTGACGTTCATGACTGGGCTCCCCCCAGCCACGCATCCCATCGGCACGCCAGTCACACCTTGGGATTGGGGATTTTTTATAGTGGTTAACTCCACGTGACCCTCCTCTCAGTGAGGGAGGTCCCCGGTCCGCTCAGTGCGGGTTACGGGTTGCCCGTCAGTGGCCGTAGCCACAACAACGCGCCAGGTAGTCTAAGCTACCCTATAGTAGCTCGTGAACCGAGCTCCACCTGCGTCCCATGGGGACCTGGCGTCTCACACTGTACCCTCTGCTGGTTTCAGAGGGACACACGGAGCCACCCCCCGTGTGCTGTTCTTAGTCTGGCTCCTCTCCTCAGGCCTGTCCGGCTTGGGAGGCCCTATCCGGCATAGCCCTGAGGGTCATCGGAGCACGCAAGCCCCTTCACCACGGCAAGGTGACAGCAATCGAAGGGGAAGGGGAACCTAACCTAACCTAACCTAACCTTTTTTTTTTTTTTTTTTATAGAGGGGAAAATGCGTTACGCATACCGCCGGGCCTCGGGAACGTAAGGCCCAGGCGGTTATGTGGGACTCCCATTTCGGTGTACCCACTAAAAACCCCTCTTTTTGCCGCCTCATCGCTAAACGGCGAGACCACGGGAACTCCGAAGTACACTACCGTGGCCTCGCCAGCGGCTGGCTGTTGAGCCACCTCTCTGAGGACTTTGTCCTCTTACGCTGGATATGGCGTGGCTATGTGTCTGCCACGCTCTTCGCATCGAGGACCTATACCTTTGGGGTGACAGTCGTCCCCGTGACTGCCCCCCGGAGGTCCTCCTTAAGGCGGCAAGCGGCGGTCATGGGCGACTCGCCTGCGCCCGGGTCTTTTGCGCCGCATCGGGGGAGCTTCCTCGTCCTGCTCCCGCGCGCGCTCAGAGGCTTCTTTCTCCGTCATTACTGTTCCGATGTAGTAAGAAATCGCCTTCCATTTAGTACTATTTTGAAGCATGCCCCTTACGACGCTGGGTAGCGACAGGTCACTGCCGACCACCGCGGTCAGCTGGTTTCGCGCCTCGGTCCACCCTTTACACTCTGCCAGCGTGTGCTGTGCTGTGTCTTCAACACTATCGCAGTGATGACACGCTGGCGTTGGCTCCCTCCCGGATATTTTGTACAGGTACTTTCCAAAGCATCCATGGCCCGTAAGCACCTGTGCGAGGTGGAAAGTTACCACTCCATGTTCTCTTCCTATCCATTCTTTCAGGATGGGCTGGATCGCGTTGACCGTCCAGTGGCCGGCACTTGGGGTCTCCAATCTTTCGCCCCATTTTCGAAAGAGTAAATCTTGGGCATTTACCCTCCAGCGCTTCACCTCCTCGAGCATAGGCTCTTGCCCTCTGGCTCTTGACTCCGCGATCTGGGTATACACTCCTGCCAGAGCTTCCGCGTCTAAATCCCAAGGAGGTGTCCCAGCAAGTGCGCAGGCTGCCTCGCAGGAGATCGTGCGGTATCCCCTGATGACTCTTATCGCCATGACCCTTTGCGGTCTTCGCAGAAGGGACTGGTTGTGGGCGTTGAGAGCATCCACCCAGATGGGCGCTCCATATAGGGCCATCGACCGCACTGCCATAGTGTACAGACGGCGGCAGCCAACGTTTGGTCCTCCTACATTTGGCAGAAGCCGGCTTAGTGCTCCGGTTGCTCCCAATAGTTTTGGAGCTAGGCGCTTGAAGTGCTCCTTGAAGTTCCACCGGCTGTCGAGGACAAGTCCCAGATATTTCATTGTCGACCCGATGCCGATGGAAACTCCACCTACCATTAGTTGAGCGCCCGCGGGGGGCGCTCTTCTGGGACCATGAAAGCAGAGGGCCTCCGACTTGTTGAGAGCAACTTCTAATCCCAGCTTACGGATCCTTCCTACCACTTGAGCCACTCCCGCTGTTGCTTTTATAGCAGCTTCCCTAAATGTATTAGCCGACGCGGTAACGAGAGTGTCATCGGCGTAGCACGTTAGTTCCTCCCCCGGGGGATTTCTGCCACGGAGCACCCAGTCTTAGCCGATATTCCACAGGAGTGGTCCCAGGACTGACCCCTGTGGAACTCCGCACGACATAGGTTTCTGGTGCCACTCATTTTGTGCTGGGTATTTAACCGCCCTATCAGATAGGTACGACCCGATGACTTTCCGCAGGTAAGGCGGTACGGTGAGATGCCTAAGCGCCTCTTGAATGCAGCCCCAAGGTAGGGTGTTAAAAGCATTTGATATGTCCAAAGATACTGCGAGGACAACCCCGCCTTGGGACACCGTCTCCTCCGCCAAGACTTTTACTCGGGCAATCGCATCGACAAACTAACCTAACCTAACCTAACCTAACCTAATCTAACCTAACCTTTTTTTTTTTTTTTTTTTTAAGAGGGGAAAATGCGTTACGCATACCACTGAGGCACGTTGACGGGCCCCAGTGGTTATGTGGGACTCCCATATAGGCTAATGAGACCCATAGTGTACCCACTAAAAACCCCTCTGTGTGCCGGCTCACTGCTGTAAAGGCGAGGCCACAGGGACGCCGAAGCACAACTTCCGCGACCTCGCCAGCGGCTGTCCGGAGATCGGACGCGACTCAAGGGGGAATTGTTCCCCCGTTCCTCATTTGCGGGCACACCGCGGGAGCGGCACGCCTTCCAACACAGGGACCCTTGTGTGGGCGACAGACGTCCCCGAGCTTATCGCCCACAGGTGCCCTTAAGGGGGAAGTCGGCGGTCATAAGCCAACCGCCGCCGCCCGACACGTTTGCGGCGCATAGGTTGGGAATTTGGGTCATCTTCCCTTTCGCGCTCCGCCGTTTCTTTTTTCACCATCACCGCTTCGCAGAAATTGAGCACAGCCCTCCAAGATACATCTCTGTCCACCATGCTGCGGACTACGGCGGGTAGCGAGAGGTCGTTACCCACTGCAGCTCTGAGCGTTCGACGTTCCTCATCCCAGGCAGGGCAGTGCTCTAGCGTGTGCTGTGCGCTTTCCTCTGGGCAGCTGTTGCAATGATGACATTTTTTGGTCAATTCCCTTCTCGCTATTTGGTGCAAGTACCATCCAAAACAACCGTGCCCCGACAGGATCTGTGTCAGTCTGAATGTCATAGGGCCATGGTCCCGGTCAAGCCATTGTTTTAGGACCGGACGGACTGCCTCGATGGTCCTATGACCAGCACTAGGATACGCAAGCCTCTGCTCCCAAATTTCCATCATTTCAAGGCGAATAGCGTCACGCCGTCCTTCGATTTCTCTTGGTGCTGGTGAATCGCCTCTCTCAGATGCCTCCTCGCGCCAGCGGTAGACCGCTGCGAGGGCTTTTGCTTCAAGGTCCCAAGGAAGAGACCCAGCCAGCACACATGCTGCTTCGAAGGAAATCGTACGATACCCTCGAATTGTCTTTGTGGCCATTGCCCTTTGCGGTGTTTTTAAGACAGATATTACCTCCCTTTTAAGTATGTCAGCCCCATACAGAGCCATTGATCTCACCACTCCCATATAAAGCCGTCGACATGACGCCTTTGGCCCCCCCGTGTTCGGGAGTATACGCCCTAAAGCGCCAGCTGCTCCCAGCAATTTCGGCATCAAGCTCTTGAAGTGAGCATGAAATGTCCACCTACTGTCTAGTACGAGCCCCAGGTATCTCATATTGGGCTCAACTCCTATCCTTGTTCCACCTACCACTATGTTCGCGTCAGGCGGAGGAGCATTTCGGGGCCCATGGAAGCATATAGCTTCGGATTTTTGTAGGGCCACTTTCAACCCCAACCGCCGGATTCGACTGACGACGTGAGCGACTCCGACTGTTGCCAGTATAGCCGCCTGTCTAAAATTCTTTCCCCGAGCTGTTACCAAGGTGTCATCGGCATAACAGCAGAGATCTATGCCATGTAGGTTTGCACCTCGTAGAACCCAGTCATACCCAATATTCCACAGAAGTGGTCCAAGAACCGACCCCTGTGGAACACCGCGGGACATCGGGTATCTTGCCCACTCCTTAGGACCCGGGTATGTTACATACCTTTCAGATAAGTACGAATCAATTATCCGCCACAGGTAACCTGGCACCTCGTGGTATCGCAGCGCCTCCTTAACACAACTCCATGGCAGCGTGTTAAATGCATTTGCAATATCTAGAGACACTGCCAAGACAACTTCTCCTCGAGACACTGCTTCGTCTGCCAGGGCCTTAACACGAAGAATGGCACCGACTGTAGAACGACCACCACGGAAACCGAACTGACAGTCCGCCACATCAGGTCCGACACGTGTAAGGTGCTTGATGAGGCGGTTAGCTATTATGCGCTCGAAAAGCTTCGCGACTTCATCAAGTAAAATTATCGGACGGTATGCAGATGGAGAATCTGCCGGGCGCCCTTCCTTTTTTAGCAGAACTAGCTTGCCAGTTTTCCACTGCCGTGGAAATGTGCTTTGTTGAAAGCAAGCTGAAAACATTCTCAGAATTCTCGGCTCTAGAACTTTGCTGGTCAAGACCCAGGCACGCCCGGTATACCGTCCAGGCCCGGGGCTGTATTTTTGGCCTTGAGCCTAAGCATAGCTGCTCCTAACTCACCTTCGGAAACATCCGGCACTTCCTCTTCTTCATATATTGCTGTCGGTGCTGGTGCCATTGCGGGTGGCACAAAGTTTTCGCAGGTCGGAAAAAGTGCTTCCACCACATCTCGTAGTAAGTCTGGCTCGAGAATTCGCGTCAGGGGGGGAGCCCAGGAGCGAAGCTTGCTTCGTACCATCTTATATGGTCGCCCCCACGGGTCATTATTTAGTGTCTTTAACATTTCTTGCTGAGCGCCTTCCTTTGCCTGTTTTATTGCAAGCTGCAGGGCTTTTGTACGCTCTCTGTAGAGTGTATACAGTTCTGTTTCCCGGACAGGATCTCTGAGTCTTCTCCTTCGCTGATGACTATAGAGGCGCCTCGCCGCAACGCATGACCCTCGTAGTTGTTGGAGATCCATTGACCACCAGTAAACCTGCCGTTTAGGCGGCTGGGGCTTAGCTCGAGGCATTGCTGCGTCGCAAATGTTTATCATGGCTCCATTGAGCCACTGTGCTTCTTCTTCTACGTCTACCGGGTCTGCAGGGACCGGGTTCCAGGCTTGAACATTTGCGGCTAGAGCTAATGACTCCCTATCGAGACGTTTCAGTGCCCAACGCGGTCCGTCGCCAGGTAGTGACTGACTAATAGGACCACTGGCAGTATTTGGGACCGTGGAGACCTTGTATTGTATGTAGCGGTGATCCGATAACGTTTCCTCATTTTCTAGCACTTCCCAAGCGTAGATGTGACGTCCCAGGGCAGCATTTGCAAATGTCACGTCTACAATGGAGCCACCCTGTTGGCGCACACATGTGTTGACTGAGCCCTGATTGACCACGATCAGACCTGCCGCAATTGCCCACTCTTCCAATTCATATCCTCGCACGTCTGTAGACGGTGATCCCCACGCTGTGGACTTGGCGTTTAGATCACCGGCAACAAGCACGGGCCGTGGATGGCTTCGGCCGATAACTGCACCCACATCTGCCAGGTAGGACTCGAATTCGGCCAAGCTCCTATTAGGCGAGAAATAAACACCCACCACCATGATGCCGCCGAGGAGCACAGCTACGAATCCTTTTCCCTTCTCTACTTTCTCGAAAGGAGGTGAGCCAGCAGCAGTTTGGGTGATTATCGCCACCAAACCGTCATGGTCCCCAGCCCAATTGTCCCTTTGGGGGATAAAGTATGGTTCGGAGACGATAGCCACGTGTGCCAACCACTGCGACATGCTCTGGAACAGGAGGTCCTGAGCTCTAAGGCAGTGGTTGTGGTTCCCCTGTAAGAATGTTAGTGCCATTATATTATATCCATTGGCGCTACCTGCTCAGCCTCAGCCGCAACAGTAGCGGATGGGTGGACGGATTGCGAGGGAGCACGGGAGCTATCGCTATTCTTCTTCCCCTTCTTATTTTGCTCGGATGCATTACACGCCTTGCTACCGATTGTGTGTCCTGCCAGTTTGTTGGCCGCCGCACAGAGAACACAGTGCGGCGTGGCTGAGCATGTGGCCACCTTATGACCAGACTGTCCACAGCGATAACACAAGTCGCTTCGGTCCTCTAGTCCCTTGCACTTTGCGCGAACATGACCCGCTTCAAGACAGCGGAAGCAGCGCATAGGTTTTTGTTCAAGCAGCTGTACACTTGCCGAGACCCATCCAACAAGGAGTCGGCCGCCCTCCATTAATTTTTTCACTGCTGCAATTGGACAGCGAACCCAGATTGAGCCCAGACCTGAGAAGTCTTGACGGATTTCACCGCATTTAACTTGGTCTAGGGTACATCCGCCCACTTTTACCACTGCTTCTTTCACGTCTTCTGGCGTGACGGAGTCATCCAATTTTGAGATTCGCACTTCAGCGGTTTTCTCAGGTCTAGAGACTTGAACGACATCATTATTTAGAACTTCCCTCAGTTTATTGGCGAGAGCATCTGCTTTCTCGCCGCTAGTTGCTCCGGGTACTTCTATAATAGTTGCCCCCGTGACAGCCCGCTTGAACCGCACTCCCTAAATCTGTAGTTCACTTAGATCAATCTTTGACCTGGCCTCCTTTAGAATGTCCCCGTAAGTGGTCTTGCCGTCTCCGGTTTCTTGCTTTAGCGTAAGAATTACTGCCGCCGAACGAGGAAGGCGCAGATTGCCGGATTTGGGATTCTTAGGCTTCTGCCTGTCCTTCTTGGGCTTCGTAGCCTTCTGCTGATGCATTTGCGGAGCCGAGCGAGGATTTGCTACCTTATTAGTTTGTCCTGTTCGGCCCGCAATCCTCCAAGATTCATCTCTAACCGTAGGAGCTGACGGCATAGGCTGAGGAGAAGGTGATCCGGCAGAGCGAGCCGCGGCGGCTTCGGCTGCTGCGAGGTTCGTCTTATTCTGCCTTCTTTTCTTCCCTTTCCCCGTCTCTTTGTTACCTTTTTGCGGTTCCTCAGTAGGATTCGGGGTACCTCGTCTTGTAGCTGACCTGAGAGCGATTTCGGGCTTCTGGTTATGGGGAGCGACCTGCTGAGCAACCTGTTTCCGGTCAGCTGCCAGCGGGGGCCGCATTGGTTTGGCCGGTAGAAGCCTGCCCTCCAGCTCTAAAGCTCCCATCCTCGCATCAAGCATCAGCCCTATTTGTTCCGTCACGGATCTTGTTATATCCTCGATACTAAGGGACCCTCTGACACCCTTGCGGGAGCTACTGGTGTTCTCTTTGGGTGGAGACGGCCTCTTAAACTGGTCCCGAAAGTCTGCTCTCAGCTGCGCCATCTCGGCTCGAAGCTCCGCCACCTGGGCGCGCAAGCATTCATTTTGCACCTGTAGTCGCCTTGTCTCTTCCGAGGAAGTACGCTCTGCGAGGTGCTCGAACGCGTCTCTGATAGACACAATAGCGTCCTTTAATTTCCTCACATGGGTGCCTTTCAGATTGTTGGAGGTTGTGGCAACCGAGGATATTACCTGAAGGCTACCCTGAACTCGCTTGTCAAGCGCAGCCGCAGAGAGATCGTTCTCCGTACCAGACTGATCTGAGCTGGTTTTGGTGCTACCTGCCTGGCTGCGACTTGACAATGGCCGTTGTAGGGCAGCCGCCTCTTCCTCTGCCTTTAATCTAAGGTCTTCTCTGTTGGCGCGTCTTAACTCTTCTTTGGCCTTGGCAAGACCAACATTGTGGCCTCTGGAAGAGAACCGGCCGCGGCCTCGCTTAGACACAGGCCGGTCTCCCTTCTCAGGGCCCCCCTCGGAGTCTGACCCCAGGCCGCCGGACCCGCGCGTTTGCCAGAACCGTCCATCACTGTCGCTCAATGACAAGTAATAGTCGGTCTCAGCCCACTTATCACCGTGTCCGTTGCGACGAACTGGATCAGAGCACACAGATATCATGCTCTCTGCATCAGATTCACCAGCCGCCTCTTTTCCATCCACGCGGGCCTCCTGTTCCATTTCATTAGGGGCAACAGCCTCCGACCCCATCCTGCAGTTTTCCTGCGCTGGTGCCTGGGCCACCAGCTCGCGATCGCAGCGGGTCAGAACCACCCGTAAATCCGGGAGCGATCCCCCCAGTGCAGTCTGAGCCTCCATGCGCGAGACCACCGCCCGTTCACCACGCACATCCGGCACCCCACCATGCGAAGGGACAGTTGACCTCGACGGCCCCGCCGCAGCCTCCAGGAGCTGTGGGGTGGGCCCGGGTTTCCCCCGCCCCAGCTTCAGAAAATCGGCCCGGGCCCTCCCCGCACCCTGGCCTCGTCCTCTCTTATTGGACCCGGAGCCGGGCCTTGCTTCGGGGCCGGAAGCATCGCCACTGGGTACCCCGGACCCGTCCTCCTCGCTCAGCAGCCGCTTCCGCGCGTCCCCGGACCGACTCGAGGCGGGAACATGCAGCGAGCCATCGGAATCGGCTGTGTCATTTTCGGCGTCGGTCACCAACGGCGAAAAGCAGATGTCATCACTAGGCAGGTCGCGAGTGTCAACCTTACCGGGTGAAAAGAACTCCTCCCTACCTGCCGGGAGCATTTCATGTCCGCCGCGTGCCCTTCTCCCACAGAACACTCTCGTGGGGATTGGCGTGGGTGACCGCACGTATTCTTGCGGTACCATGAGCGCCTCCTCTTCTCTGTCCTCACCATCCGCAGGGATGGCGTGACGTATAAAACGCCCGTGTTTGTCCCGGACTGGGCGGTACTCCATGGTTTGGGGGTTAGAAGATGGTGTTGGTGGTGTCGTAGCAGACGCCTTTGCATCATCCCTGTCCCCTCCTCCGCGCAATCTTAAACCTAATTCGCATGCATCGTTGTCAATTAAACATTTGTCATGGTCGTCGTTGGTTATCGTCCTTGAGTGCTTTGCCCCCCCAGAATACGATGGGCAGAATGTCACCACAGCGCGGGCACTTGCCCGTTCTGTGGTGTCACCGAGGATTGAGACCCCATGGAGTAGTTTACACTTTTTAAAGCCACTCATTTTTTGCTATTTTTTAAGGAGGTATGCCCCCCCTCTGACGTTCATGACTGGGCTCCCCCCAGCCACGCATCCCATCGGCACGCCCGTCACACCTTGGGATTGGGGATTTTTTATAGTGGTTAACTCCACGTGACCCTCCTCTCAGTGAGGGAGGTCCCCGGTCCGCTCAGTGCGGGTTACGGGTTGCCCGTCAGTGACCGTAGCCACAACAACGCGCCAGGTAGTCTAAGCTACCCTAGAGTAGCTCGTGAACCGAGCTCCACCTGCGTCCCATGGGGACCTGGCGTCTCGCACTGTGCCCTCTGCTGGTTTCAGAGGGACATGCGGAGCCGCTCCTCGTGTGCTGTTCTTAGTCTGGCTCCTCTCCTCAGGCCTGTCCGGCTTGGGAAGCCCTATCCGGCATAGCCCTGAGGGTCATTGGAGCACGCAAGCACCTTCACCACGGCAAGGTGACAGCAATCGAAAGGTAACCTAACCTAACCTTTTTTTTTTTTTTTTATAGAGGGGAAAATGCGTTACGCATACCGCCGGGCCTCGGGAACGTAAGGCCCAGGCGGTTATGTGGGACTCCCATTTCGGTGTACCCACTAAAAACCCCTCTTTTTGCCGCCTCATCGCTAAACGGCGAGACCACGGGAACTCCGAAGTACACTACCGTGGCCTCGCCAGCGGCTGGCTGTTGAGCCACCTCTCTGAGGACTTTGTTCTCTTACGCTGGATATGGCGTGGCTATGTGTCTGCCACGCTCTTCGCCTCGAGGACCTATACCTTTGGGGTGACAGTCGTCCCCGTGACTGCCCCCCGGAGGTCCTCCTTAAGGCGGCAAGCGGCGGTCATGGGCGACTCGCCTGCGCCTGGGTCTCTTGCGCCGCATCGGGGGAGCTTCCTCGTCTTGCTCCCGCGCGCGCTCAGAGGCTTCTTTCTCCGTCATTACTGTTCCGATGTAGTAAGAAATCGCCTTCCATTTAGTACTATTTTGAAGCATGCCCCTTACGACGCTGGGTAGCTACAGGTCACTGCCGACCACCGCGGTCAGCTGGTTTCGCGCCTCGGTCCACCCTCTACACTCTGCCAGCGTGTGCTGTGCTGTGTCTTCAACACTATCGCAGTGATGACACGCTGGCGTTGGCTCCCTCCCGGATATTTTGTACAGGTACTTTCCAAAGCATCCATGGCCCGTAAGCACCTGTGCGAGGTGGAAAGTTACCACTCCATGTTCTCTTCCTATCCATTCTTTCAGGATGGGCTGGATCGCGTTGACCGTCCAGTGGCCGGCACTTGGGGTCTCCAATCTTTCGCCCCATTTTCGAAGGAGTAAATCTTGGGCATTCACCCTCCAGCGCTTCACCTCCTCGAGCATAGGCTCTTGCCCTCTGGCTCTTGACTCCGCGATCTGGGTATACACTCCTGCCAGAGCTTCCGCGTCTAAATCCCAAGGGGGTGTCCCAGCAAGTGCGCAGGCTGCCTCGCAGGAGATCGTGCGGTATCCCCTGATGACTCTTATCGCCATGACCCTTTGCGGTCTTCGCAGAAGGGACTGGTTGTGGGCGTTGAGAGCATCCACCCAGATGGGCGCTCCATATAGGGCCATCGACCGCACTGCCATAGTGTACAGACGGCGGCAGCCAACGTTTGGTCCTCCTACATTTGGCAGAAGCCGGCTTAGTGCTCCGGCTGCTCCCAATAGTTTTGGAGCTAGGCGCTTGAAGTGCTCCTTGAAGTTCCACCGGCTGTCGAGGACAAGTCCCAGATATTTCATTGTCGACCCGATGCCGATGGAAACTCCACCTACCATTAGTTGAGCGCCCGCAGGGGGCGCTCTTCTGGGACCATGAAAGCAGAGGGCCTCCGACTTGTTGAGAGCAACTTCTAATCCCAGCTTACGGATCCTTCTTACCACTTGAGCCACTCCCGCTGTTGCTTTTATAGCAGCTTCCCTAAATGTATTAGCCGACGCGGTAACGAGAGTGTCATCGGCGTAGCACGTCAGTTCCACCCCCGGGGGATTTCTGCCACGGAGCACCCAGTCGTAGCCGATATTCCACAGGAGTGGTCCCAGGACTGACCCCTGTGGAACTCCGCACGACATAGGTTTCTGGTGCCACTCATTTTGTGCTGGGTATTTAACCGCCCTATCAGATAGGTACGACCCGATGACTTTCCGCAGGTAACGCGGTACGGTGTGATGCCTAAGCGCCTCTTGAATGCAGCCCCAAGGTAGGGTGTTAAAAGCATTTGATATGTCCAAAGATACTGCGAGGACAACCCCGCCTTGGGACACCGTCTCCTCCGCCAAGACTTTTACTCGGGCAATCGCATCGACAGTGGATCGACATCGGCGAAAGCCGTACTGTTTTTCGCTTAGATTTGGCCCTGCATTTTCTAGATGCTTGACGAGGCGGAGCGAGATGACTCGCTCAAAGAGTTTGCTCACCTCGTCGAGCAGTACGATTGGACGGTACGCCGATGGTGAGTCGACTGGGCGTCCTTCTTTTTGGATGAGGACTAGTTTTCCCGTCTTCCACGCTCGTGGAAATCTGCCCTGTCCCAAGCATGCACTGAATAGTGCCCTAACTCGGGGTTCGAGAGGCCCCAGTGCTACTACCCATACGCGGCCAGGAATACCGTCCGGACCCGGTGCTGTATTCTTCTGTTTTAGGCGTAGCACTGCGGCTCCTAGTTCTCCCTCGGTAACTTCTGGCACATTTGGAGCCTCTTCATTAGTGTCAGCCAGGCGTTCCGGCGGTGCCATTAGGGGTGGTGTGTGGTCAGCTCTGTCTGGGAACAGGGTGTTTACAACTCGCTGCAGGAGTTGGGGCTGAAGGGTCTGTGTCAGTGGTGGGGTCCAAGGACGGAGTTTGCACCTCACCATTTTGTATGGTCTTCCCCACGGGTCTTTGTTGAGACTCTCCAGCATCTCCTTTTCGGCTAAGTCTTTAGCTCTTCCGATCGCAGTTTGCAACGACACGACCAGGTTTCTATATGCTGCGTAGAGCTGGGCCTCTTCTTCAATATTTCGCCGTTGTCTTCTGCGACTTCTAGTATACTGGCGCCGCGCCGCAATACAAGATTTTCGCAATTGAGCCAGTTCTGTAGACCACCAGTATACCTTTCGCTGTGGCGGACGGGGACCAACCCTAGGCATGGCTACATCGCAGTTGTCGGTCATGGCATCCCCAAGCCACTGAGATTCCACTTCAATGTCCAAAGGACCACCAGCTACCGGTAGCCACGACTTAACTAGAGCCGCTTCCTCCAGCAGTTCGCGATTCAGACGTTTCACTGCCCACCGTGGACTGTCCCCTTCCATGGGTCTTCTTGGACCAGTTGTTATCGTCTGGAGTGTAGAAACATCGTATCTTATGTACCTATGATCCGAAAGGGTCTCTACGTCCTCCAGAACTTCCCAGCTCTGGACGAACCTAACCTTTTTTTTTTTTTTTTTTTTTTTTGACGGTGTGAAAATGCATTACGCATATCCTCCGGCCCGGGGAGGCCATTTGGAGGGTTATGTGGGACTCTCTCCTCCGGCCGCCATCCTAGTGATGGTGACGGGAGGAGCATACCCACTAAAAACACACCGGCGTTACCCGCTCTGCCGTTATCGGGGGACGCCCTGGGATCATATTTATTCTACCAGTACGTCCCCCCGGCTGCCCCGGCTTACACCGGGCGCACCCTCGCGCCAAAGGAGGGGAGGGTCGGCAACGCAGCGACCCCTCCCCCAGACGTGTAAGGCTTTAAGTTGTGGGTCTCCATCCCACCGGCCCTACTGGGGGAGTAGGCGGTTGATATACTGCAACCGCCTTCTCCCCACCCGTCTGCGCCGGAGCGGGTGCGCATCGGCACTGTCTTCGCGCACTCGCTCCGCTTCCTCCTTCTGCGACATGACTTTGTCGCAGAAATCTACGACAGCCTTCCACAACCTCTCGCTGCTTAGCATACGGGACACTAAATTATGCAACGAGAGGTCGTCTGTCCTCAAAATAGCTCTCAGGTTAGCACGCTCTACGACCCAGCTTGGACATTCCTCTACTGTGTGCCGGGCCGTGTCGTCCTCACAGTCACAGTGGTGACAGCTTTGTGTTGGCTCCCGCCCTATTCGGTACAGGTAATGACCAAAACAGCCATGCCCAGTCATTACCTGTACCAGCCTGTAGTCTAAAGTGCCCTTCTTCCTCACGAGCCAACCCTCAAACGATGGGAGGAGTGCCCCTATTGTCTCAGTACCATAGGGGGACTCCTCTAGCATTCCTTTCCACCTATCTCTTTCCCTCTCAACTGCCGCTCTTCGTCTCGCGGCTACCTCCCGTGGGGCCAGGCGTTCATCCTCCTTTGTTCTGGCCTCCACTCTCACTCTATATCTATCTGCCAGCAACCTGGCGTCTAATTCCCACGGCAGGGTACCGGCGAGAGCGCAGGCAGCCGCAAACGAAACCGTTCGGAAACTTCTACATATCCTCTGGGCTATCACCCGCTGTGGTCTTCGGAGGAGGGCCTTCGTCTTCTCCGAAAGCCTCCCTGCCCAAATCGGCGCCCCATATGTCGCCATACTTCTGATGACATTTGAAAAGAGGCGCCGACACGGGGCTCCAGGGCCTCCCACATTTGGAAGAAGGCGGCCTAACGCCGCCGCAGCACCGACGAGTCGGGGAGCCAGTTGTTTAAAATGCTCCCCGAAATCCCACTTTCGGTCCAGGATTAGGCCCAAGTATTTTATATGGGCCTTGACCTGGATCGCCTCACCCCCTACAGGGATGGTCTCGTCGGCCCGCAGGTGCCAGCCCCTTCCTCCGAACACCACAGCGTCTGTTTTGTCCATTGACACCTTCAACCCCAGAAGACTGATTCTCCGAATCGTAACTTCCGTCGCAACTGCGGCTCTCCTCATCGTCTCCGTGTACTCCCTCCCCCTTACGGCCACCATTGTATCATCTGCATAGCAGATGGTGACCATTTGGGGGAGTTGAGCCCCGCGGATCGCCCAGTCGAAACCGATGTTCCAAAGCAGGGGTCCCAAAACCGACCCCTGTGGAACTCCGCACTCCATCCTCCTTTCCTGGCGACCCGCCGCTCCTTCGTAGAGCACTACCCTATCCGTGAGGTAGTGTCCCACAATATCCCTCAAATAGGGAGGCACATTATGGTATTTGAGTGCCTCCCTGATGACCTCATATGGGAGGGAGCCGAAAGCGTTAGCGATATCAAGTGATACCGCTATGGCCCCCTCACCCTCTGCTTTAGCTGAATCAGCAAACTCTTTCAATGTGCCTATTGCGTCAATCGTTGACCGCCCCACTCGGAACCCGAACTGCCTCTCGCTTATATTCGGGCCCGTGCCTTCCAGGTGTTTGGTAATGCGTCGAGATATTATTCGCTCGAGCATTTTCCCAACTTCATCCAGGAGGACAATGGGGCGGTATCCTGAAGGAGAGTCTGCTGGTCGACCCTCCTTACGCAACAGGCACAGCCTACCCTCTTTCCAAATTTTTGGGAATACCCTCTCCTTGAGGCAGTCATCGAAAATTTTCCTCAACTGAAGACCTAGATGCTTCATTGCCACAGGAATTACTTTTCCTGGGACTCCATCTGGGCCTGGGGCCTTCTTACAAGATCTGAGGCGGATGACTGCCCCCATGATCTCCCCATCTGTAACATCCGGAACTTCGCCGATACCCTCCTGGTTCTCCATTGGGACAGCCATCACTGGAGGTGCGAAATCTGGCGCCGCTGGGAAGAGGCCCTATACTATCCTCGCAAGGAGGGACGAACCTAACCTAACCTAACCTAACCTAACCTAACCTAACCTTTTTTTTTTTTTTTTTTTAAGAGGGGAAAATGCGTTACGCATACCACTGAGGCACGGGGACGGGCCCCAGTGGTTATGTGGGACTCCCATATAGGCTAATGAGACCCATGGTGTACCCACTAAAAACCCCTCTGTGTGCCGGCTCACTGCTGTAAAGGCGAGGCCACAGGGACGCCGAAGCACAACTTCCGCGACCTCGCCAGCGGCTGTCCGGAGATCGGACGCGACTCAAGGGGGAATTGTTCCCCCGTTCCTCATTTGCGGGCGCACCGCGGGAGCGGCACGCCTTCCAACACAGGGACCCTTGTGTGGGCGACAGACGTCCCCGAGCTTATCGCCCACAGGTGCCCTTAAGGGGGAAGTCGGCGGTCATAAGCCAACCGCCGCCGCCCGACACGTTTGCGGCGCATAGGTTGGGAATCTGGGTCATCTTCCCTTTCGCGCTCCGCCATTTCTTTTTTCACCATCACCGCTTCGCAGAAATTGAGCACAGCCCTCCAAGATAGATCTCTGTCCACCATTCTGCGGACTACGGCGGGTAGCGAGAGGTCGTTACCCACTGCAGCTCTGAGCGTTCGACGTTCCTCATCCCAGGCAGGGCAGTGCTCTAGCGTGTGCTGTGCGCTTTCCTCTGGGCAGCTGTTGCAATGATGACATTTTTTGGTCAATTCCCTTCTCGCTATTTGGTGCAAGTACCATCCAAAACAACCGTGCCCCGACAGGATCTGTGTCAGTCTGAATGTCATAGGGCCATGGTCCCGGTCAAGCCATTGTTTTAGGACCGGACGGACTGCCTCGATGGTCCTATGACCAGCACTAGGATACGCAAGCCTCTGCTCCCAAATTTCCATCATTTCAAGGCGAATAGCGTCACGCCGTCCTTCGATTTCTCTTGGTGCTGGTGAATCGCCTCTCTCAGATGCCTCCTCGCGCCAGCGGTAGACCGCTGCGAGGGCTTTTGCTTCAAGGTCCCAAGGAAGAGACCCAGCCAGCACACATGCTGCTTCGAAGGAAATCGTACGATACCCTCGAATTGTCTTTGTGGCCATTGCCCTTTGCGGTGTTTTTAAGACAGATATTACCTCCCTTTTAAGTATGTCAGCCCCATACAGAGCCATTGATCTCACCACTCCCATATAAAGCCGTCGACATGACGCCTTTGGCCCCCCCGTGTTCGGGAGTATACGCCCTAAAGCGCCAGCTGCTCCCAGCAATTTCGGCATCAAGCTCTTGAAGTGAGCATGAAATGTCCACCTACTGTCTAGTACGAGCCCCAGGTATCTCATATTGGGCTCAACTCCTATCCTTGTTCCACCTACCACTATGTTCGCGTCAGGCGGAGGAGCATTTCGGGGCCCATGGAAGCATATAGCTTCGGATTTTTGTAGGGCCACTTTCAACCCCAACCGCCGGATTCGACTGACGACGTGAGCGACTCCGACTGTTGCCAGTATAGCCGCCTGTCTAAAATTCTTTCCCCGAGCTGTTACCAAGGTGTCATCGGCATAACAGCAGAGATCTATGCCATGTAGGTTTGCACCTCGTAGAACCCAGTCATACCCAATATTCCA
The DNA here is from genome assembly GCA_947086415.1 of Pammene aurita. Classification (NCBI taxonomy): domain Eukaryota; kingdom Metazoa; phylum Arthropoda; class Insecta; order Lepidoptera; family Tortricidae; genus Pammene; species Pammene aurita. Next base: position 44,264,065 of record OX352293.1, on the reverse strand, counting down.
CAGAAGTGGTCCAAGAACCGACCCCTGTGGAACACCGCGGGACATCGGGTATCTTGCCCACTCCTTAGGACCCGGGTATGTTACATACCTTTCAGATAAGTACGAATCAATTATCCGCCACAGGTAACCTGGCACCTCGTGGTATCGCAGCGTCTCCTTAACACAACTCCATGGCAGCGTGTTAAATGCATTTGCAATATCTAGAGACACTGCCAAGACAACTTCTCCTCGAGACACTGCTTCGTCTGCCAGGGCCTTAACACGAAGAATGGCACCGACTGTAGAACGACCACCACGGAAACCGAACTGACAGTCCGCCACATCAGGTCCGACACGTGAGGCGGTTAGCTATTATGCGCTCGAAAAGCTTCGCGACTTCATCAAGTAAAATTATCGGACGGTATGCAGATGGAGAATCTGCCGGGCGCCCTTCCTTTTTTAGCAGAACTAGCTTGCCAGTTTTCCACTGCCGTGGAAATGTGCTTTGTTGAAAGCAAGCTGAAAAACATTCTCAGAATTCTCGGCTCTAGAACTTTGCTGGTCAAGACCCAGGCACGGCCCGGTATACCGTCCAGGCCCGGGGCTGTATTTTTGGCCTTGAGCCTAAGCATAGCTGCTCCTAACTCACCTTCGGAAACATCCGGCACTTCCTCTTCTTCATATATTGCTGTCGGTGCTGGTGCCATTGCGGGTGGCACAAAGTTTTCGCAGGTCGGAAAAAGTGCTTCCACCACATCTCGTAGTAAGTCTGGCTCGAGAATTCGCGTCAGGGGGGGAGCCCAGGAGCGAAGCTTGCTTCGTACCATCTTATATGGTCGCCCCCAAGGGTCATTATTTAGTGTCTTTAACATTTCTTGCTGAGCGCCTTCCTTTGCCTGTTTTATTGCAAGCTGCAGGGCTTTTGTACGCTCTCTGTAGAGTGTATACAGTTCTGTTTCCCGGACAGGATCTCTGAGTCTTCTCCTTCGCTGATGACTATAGAGGCGCCTCGCCGCAACGCATGACCCTCGTAGTTGTTGGAGATCCATTGACCACCAGTAAACCTGCCGTTTAGGCGGATGGGGCTTAGCTCGAGGCATTGCTGCGTCGCAAATGTTTATCATGGCTCCATTGAGCCACTGTGCTTCTTCTTCTACGTCTACCGGGTCTGCAGGGACCGGGTTCCAGGCTTGAACATTTGCGGCTAGAGCTAATGACTCCCTATCGAGACGTTTCAGTGCCCAACGCGGTCCGTCGCCAGGTAGTGACTGACTAATAGGACCACTGGCAGTATTTGGGACCGTGGAGACCTTGTATTGTATGTAGCGGTGATCCGATAACGTTTCCTCATTTTCTAGCACTTCCCAAGCGTGGATGTGACGTCCCAGGGCAGCATTTGCAAATGTCACGTCTGCAATGGAGCCACCCTGTTGGCGCACACATGTGTTGACTGAGCCCTGATTGACCACGATCAGACCTGCCGCAATTGCCCACTCTTCCAATTCATATCCTCGCACGTCTGTAGACGGTGATCCCCACGCTGTGGACTTGGCGTTTAGATCACCGGCAACAAGCACGGGCCGTGGATGGCTTCGGCCGATAACTGCACCCACATCTGCCAGGTAGGACTCGAATTCGGCCAAGCTCCTATTAGGCGAGAAATAAACACCCACCACCATGATGCCGCCGAGGAGCACAGCTACGAATCCTTTTCCCTTCTCTACTTTCTCGAAAGGAGGTGAGCCAGCAGCAGTTTGGGTGATTATCGCCACCAAACCGTCATGGTCCCCAGCCCAATTGTCCCTTTGGGGGATAAAGTATGGTTCGGAGACGATAGCCACGTGTGCCAACCACTGCGACATGCTCTGGAACAGGAGGTCCTGAGCTCTAAGGCAGTGGTTGAGGTTCCCCTGTAAGAATGTTAGTGCCATTATATTATATCCATTGGCGCTACCTGCTCAGCCTCAGCCGCAACAGTAGCGGATGGGTGGACGGATTGCGAGGGAGCACGGGAGCTATCGCTATTCTTCTTCCCCTTCTTATTTTGCTCGGATGCATTACACGCCTTGCTACCGATTGTGTGTCCTGCCGGTTTGTTGGCCGCCGCACAGAGAACACAGTGCGGCGTGGCTGAGCATGTGGCCGCCTTATGACCAGACTGTCCACAGCGATAACACAAGTCGCTTCGGTCCTCTAGTCCCTTGCACTTTGCGCGAACATGACCCGCTTCAAGACAGCGGAAGCAGCGCATAGGTTTTTGTTCAAGCAGCTGTACACTTGCCGAGACCCATCCAACAAGGAGTCGGCCGCCCTCCATTAATTTTTTCACTGCTGCAATTGGACAGCGAACCCAGATTGAGCCCAGACCCGAGAAGTCTTGACGGATTTCACCGCATTTAACTTGGTCTAGGGTACATCCGCCCACTTTTACCACTGCTTCTTTCACGTCTTCTGGCGTGACGGAGTCATCCAATTTTGAGATTCGCACTTCAGCGGTTTTCTCAGGTCTAGAGACTTGAACGACATCATTATGTAGAACTTCCCTCAGTTTATTGGCGAGAGCATCTGCTTTCTCGCCGCTAGTTGCTCCGGGTACTTCTATAATAGTTGCCCCCGTGACAGCCCGCTTGAACCGCACTCCCTGAATCTGTAGTTCACTTAGATCAATCTTTGACCTGGCCTCCTTTAGAATGTCCCCGTAAGTGATCTTGCCGTCTCCGGTTTCTTGCTTTAGCGTAAGAATTACTGCCGCCGAACGAGGAAGGCGCAGATTGCCGGATTTGGGCTTCTTAGGCTTCTGCCTCTCCTTCTTGGGCTTCGTAGCCTTCTGCTGATGCATTTGCGGAGCCGAGCGAGGATTTGCTACCTTATTAGTTTGTCCTGTTCGGCCCGCAATCCTCCAAGATTCATCCCTAACCGTAGGAGCTGACGGCATAGGCTGAGGAGAAGGTGATCCGGCAGAGCGAGCCGCGGCGGCTTCGGCTGCTGCGAGGTTCGTCTTCTTTTGCCTTCTTTTCTTCCCTTTCCCCGTCTCTTTGTTACCTTTTTGCGGTTCCTCAGTAGGATTCGGGGTACCTCGTCTTGTAGCTGACCTGAGAGCGATTTCGGGCTTCTGGTTATGGGGAGCGACCTGCTGAGCAACCTGTTTCCGGTCAGCTGCCAGCGGGGGCCGCATTGGTTTGGCCGGTAGAAGCCTGCCCTCCAGCTCTAAAGCTCCCATCCTCGCATCAAGCATCAGCCCTATTTGTTCCGTCACGGATCTTGTTATATCCTCGATACTAAGGGACCCTCTGACACCCTTGCGGGAGCTACTGGTGTTCTCTTTGGGTGGAGACGGCCTCTTAAACTGGTCCCGAGAGTCTGCTCTCAGCTGCGCCATCTCGGCTCGAAGCTCCGCCACCTGGGCGCGCAAGCATTCATTTTGCACCTGTAGTCGCCTTGTCTCTTCCGAGGAAGTACGCTCTGCGAGGTGCTCGAACGCGTCTCTGATAGACACGATAGCGTCCTTTAATTTCCTCACATGGGTGCCTTTCAGATTGTTGGAGGTTGTGGCAACCGAGGATATTACCTGAAGGCTACCCTGAACTCGCTTGTCAAGCGCAGCCGCAGAGAGATCGTTCTCCGTACCAGACTGATCTGAGCTGGTTTTGGTGCTACCTGCCTGGCTGCGACTTGACAATGGCCGTTGTAGGGCAGCCGCCTCTTCCTCCGCCTTTAATCTTCTCTGTTGGCGCGTCTTAACTCTTCTTTGGCCTTGGCCAGACCAACATTGTGGCCTCTGGAAGAGAACCGGCCGCGACCTCGCTTAGACACAGGCCGGTCTCCCTTCTCAGGGCCCCCCTCGGAGTCTGACCCCAGGCCGCCGGACCCGCGCGTTTGCCAGAACCGTCCATCACTGTCGCTCAATGACAAGTAATAGTCGGTCTCAGCCCACTTATCACCGTGTCCGTTGCGACGAACTGGATCAGAGCACACAGATATCATGCTCTCTGCATCAGATTCACCAGCCGCCTCTTTTCCATCCACGCGGGCCTACTGTTCCATTTCATTAGGGGCAACAGCCTCCGACCCCATGCTGCAGTTTTCCTGCGTTGGTGCCTGGGCCACCAGCTCGCGATCGCAGCGGGTCAGAACCACCCGTAAATCCGGGAGCGATCCCCCCAGTGCAGTCTGAGCCTCCATGCGCGAGACCACCGCCCGTTCACCACGCACATCCGGCACCCCACCATGCGAAGGGACAGTTGACCTCGACGGCCCCGCCGCAGCCTCCAGGAGCTGTGGGGTGGGCCCGGGTTTCCCCCGCCCCAGCTTCAGAAAATCGGCCCGGGCCCTCCCCGCACCCTGGCCTCGTCCTCTCTTATTGGACCCGGAGCCGGGCCTTGCTTCGGGGCCGGAAGCATCGCCACTGGGTACCCCGGACCCGTCCTCCTCGCTCAGCAGCCGCTTCCGCGCGTCCCCGGACCGACTCGAGGCGGGAACATGCAGCGAGTCATCGGAATCGGCTGTGTCATTTTCGGCGTCGGTCACCAACGGCGAAAAGCAGATGTCATCACTAGGCAGGTCGCGAGTGTCAACCTTACCGGGTGAAAAGAACTCCTCCCTACCTGCCGGGAGCATTTCATGTCCGCCGCGTGCCCTTCTCCCACAGAACACTCTCGTGGGGATTGGCGTGGGTGACCGCACGTATTCTTGCGGTACCACGAGCGCCTCCTCTTCTCTGTCCTCACCATCTGCAGGGATGGCGTGACGTATAAGACGCCCGTGTTTGTCCCGGACTGGGAACCTAACCTAACCTAACCTTTTTTTTTTTTTTTTTTTTTGACGGTGTGAAAATGCATTACGCATACCCTCCGGCCCGGGGAGGCCATTTGGAGGGTTATGTGGGACTCTCTCCTCCGGCCGCCATCCTAGTGATGGTGACGGGAGGAGCATACCCACTAAAAACACACCGGCGTTACCCGCTCTGCCGTTATCGGGGGACGCCCTGGGATCATATTTATTCTACCAGTACGTCCCCCCGGCTGCCCCGGCTTACACCGGGCGCACCCTCGCGCCAAAGGAGGGGAGGGTCGGCAACGCAGCGACCCCTCCCCCAGACGTGTAAGGCTTTAAGTTGTGGGTCTCCATCCCACCGGCCCTACTGGGGGAGTAGGCGGTTGATATACTGCAACCGCCTTCTCCCCACCCGTCTGCGCCGGAGCGGGTGCGCATCGGCACTGTCTTCGCGCACTCGCTCCGCTTCCTCCTTCTGCGACATGACTTTGTCGCAGAAATCTACGACAGCCTTCCACAACCTCTCGCTGCTTAGCATACGGGACACTAAATTATGCAACGAGAGGTCGTCTGTCCTCAAAATAGCTCTCAGGTTAGCACGCTCTACGACCCAGCTTGGACATTCCTCTACTGTGTGCCGGGCCGTGTCGTCCTCACAGTCACAGTGGTGACAGCTTTGTGTTGGCTCCCGCCCTATTCGGTACAGGTAATGACCAAAACAGCCATGCCCAGTCATTACCTGTACCAGCCTGTAGTCTAAAGTGCCCTTCTTCCTCACGAGCCAACCCTCAAACGATGGGAGGAGTGCCCCTATTGTCTCAGTACCATAGGGGGACTCCTCTAGCATTCCTTTCCACCTATCTCTTTCCCTCTCAACTGCCGCTCTTCGTCTCGCGGCTACCTCCCGTGGGGCCAGGCGTTCATCCTCCTTTGTTCTGGCCTCCACTCTCACTCTATATCTATCTGCCAGCAACCTGGCGTCTAATTCCCACGGCAGGGTACCGGCGAGAGCGCAGGCAGCCGCAAACGAAACCGTTCGGAAACTTCTACATATCCTCTGGGCTATCACCCGCTGTGGTCTTCGGAGGAGGGCCTTCGTCTTCTCCGAAAGCCTCCCTGCCCAAATCGGCGCCCCATATGTCGCCATACTTCTGATGACATTTGAAAAGAGGCGCCGACACGGGGCTCCAGGGCCTCCCACATTTGGAAGAAGGCGGCCTAACGCCGCCGCAGCACCGACGAGTCGGGGAGCCAGTTGTTTAAAATGCTCCCCGAAATCCCACTTTCGGTCCAGGATTAGGCCCAAGTATTTTATATGGGCCTTGACCTGGATCGCCTCACCCCCTACAGGGATGGTCTCGTCGGCCCGCAGGTGCCAGCCCCTTCCTCCGAACACCACAGCGTCTGTTTTGTCCATTGACACCTTCAACCCCAGAAGACTGATTCTCCGAATCGTAACTTCCGTCGCAACTGCGGCTCTCCTCATCGTCTCCGTGTACTCCCTCCCCCTTACGGCCACCATTGTATCATCTGCATAGCAGATGGTGACCATTTGGGGGAGTTGAGCCCCGCGGATCGCCCAGTCGAAACCGATGTTCCAAAGCAGGGGTCCCAAAACCGACCCCTGTGGAACTCCGCACTCCATCCTCCTTTCCTGGCGACCCGCCGCTCCTTCGTAGAGCACTACCCTATCCGTGAGGTAGTGTCCCACAATATCCCTCAAATAGGAACCTAACCTAACCTAACCTAACCTAACCTAACCTAACCTAACCTTTTTTTTTTTTTTTTTTAAGAGGGGAAAATGCGTTACGCATACCACTGAGGCACGAGGACGGGCCCCAGTGGTTATGTGGGACTCCCATATAGGCTAATGAGACCCATGGTGTACCCACTAAAAACCCCTCTGTGTGCCGGCTCACTGCTGTAAAGGCGAGGCCACAGGGACGCCGAAGCACAACTTCCGCGACCTCGCCAGCGGCTGTCCGGAGATCGGACGCGACTCAAGGGGGGAATTGTTCCCCCGTTCCTCATTTGCGGGCGCACCGCGGGAGCGGCACGCCTTCCAACACAGGGACCCTTGTGTGCGACAGACGTCCCCGAGCTTATCGCCCACAGGCGCCCTTAAGGGGGAAGTCGGCGGTCATAAGCCAACCGCCGCCGCCCGACACGTTTGCGGCGCATAGGTTGGGAATCTGGGTCATCTTCCCTTTCGCGCTCCGCCGTTTCTTTTTTCACCATCACCGCTTCGCAGAAATTGAGCACAGCCCTCCAAGATACATCTCTGTCCACCATGCTGCGGACTACGGCGGGTAGCGAGAGGTCGTTACCCACTGCAGCTCTGAGCGTTCGACGTTCCTCATCCCAGGCAGGGCAGTGCTCTAGCGTGTGCTGTGCGCTTTCCTCTGGGCAGCTGTTGCAATGATGACATTTTTTGGTCAATTCCCTTCTCGCTATTTGGTGCAAGTACCATCCAAAACAACCGTGCCCCGACAGGATCTGTGTCAGTCTGAATGTCATAGGGCCATGGTCCCGGTCAAGCCATTGTTTTAGGACCGGACGGACTGCCTCGATGGTCCTATGACCAGCACTAGGATACGCAAGCCTCTGCTCCCAAATTTCCATCATTTCAAGGCGAATAGCGTCACGCCGTCCTTCGATTTCTCTTGGTGCTGGTGAATCGCCTCTCTCAGATGCCTCCTCGCGCCAGCGGTAGACCGCTGCGAGGGCTTTTGCTTCAAGGTCCCAAGGAAGAGACCCAGCCAGCACACATGCTGCTTCGAAGGAAATCGTACGATACCCTCGAATTGTCTTTGTGGCCATTGCCCTTTGCGGTGTTTTTAAGACAGATATTACCTCCCTTTTAAGTATGTCAGCCCATACTGGGGCCCCATACAGAGCCATTGATCTCACCACTCCCATATAAAGCCGTCGACATGACGCCTTTGGCCCCCCCGTGTTCGGGAGTATACGCCCTAAAGCGCCAGCTGCTCCCTGCAATTTCGGCATCAAGCTCTTGAAGTGAGCATGAAATGTCCACCTACTGTCTAGTACGAGCCCCAGGTATCTCATATTGGGCTCAACTCCTATCCTTGTTCCACCTACCACTATGTTCGCGTCAGGCGGAGGAGCATTTCGGGGCCCATGGAAGCATATAGCTTCGGATTTTTGTAGGGCCACTTTCAACCCCAACCGCCGGATTCGACTGACGACGTGAGCGACTCCGACTGTTGCCAGTATAGCCGCCTGTCTAAAATTCTTTCCCCGAGCTGTTACCAAGGTGTCATCGGCATAACAGCAGAGATTAAGCCATGTAGGTTTGCACCTCGTAGAACCCAGTCATACCCAATATTCCACAGAAGTGGTCCAAGAACCGACCCCTGTGGAACACCGCGGGACATCGGGTATCTTGCCCACTCCTTAGGACCCGGGTATGTTACATACCTTTCAGATAAGTACGAATCAATTATCCGCCACAGGTAACCTGGCACCTCGTGGTATCGCAGCGCCTCCTTAACACAACTCCATGGCAGCGTGTTAAATGCATTTGCAATATCTAGAGACACTGCCAAGACAACTTCTCCTCGAGACACTGCTTCGTCTGCCAGGGCCTTAACACGAAGAATGGCACCGACTGTAGAACGACCACCACGGAAACCGAACTGACAGTCCACCACATCAGGTCCGACACGTGTAAGGTGCTTGATGAGGCGGTTAGCTATTATGCGCTCGAAAAGCTTCGCGACTTCATCAAGTAAAATTATCGGACGGTATGCAGATGGAGAATCTGCCGGGCGTGCTTCCTTTTTTAGCAGAACTAGCTTGCCAGTTTTCCACTGCCGTGGAAATGTGCTTTGTTGAAAGCAAGCTGAAAACATTCTCAGAATTCTCGGCTCTAGAACTTTGCTGGTCAAGACCCAGGCACGGCCCGGTATACCGTCCAGGCCCGGGGCTGTATTTTTGGCCTTGAGCCTAAGCATAGCTGCTCCTAACTCACCTTCGGAAACATCCGGCACTTCCTCTTCTTCATATATTGCTGTCGGTGCTGGTGCCATTGCGGGTGGCACAAAGTTTTCGCAGGTCGGAAAAAGTGCTTCCACCACATCCCGTAGTAAGTCTGGCTCGAGAATCCGCGTCAGGGGGGGAGCCCAGGAGCGAAGCTTGCTTCGTACCATCTTATATGGTCGCCCCCACGGGTCATTATTTAGTGTCTTTAACATTTCTTGCTGAGCGCCTTCCTTTGCCTGTTTTATTGCAAGCTGCAGGGCTTTTGTACGCTCTCTGTAGAGTGTATACAGTTCTGTTTCCCGGACAGGATCTCTGAGTCTTCTCCTTCGCTGATGACTATAGAGGCGCCTCGCCGCAACGCATGACCCTCGTAGTTGTTGGAGATCCATTGACCACCAGTAAACCTGCCGTTTAGGCGGATGGGGCTTAGCTCGAGGCATTGCTGCGTCGCAAATGTTTATCATGGCTCCATTGAGCCACTGTGCTTCTTCTTCTACGTCTACCGGGTCTGCAGGGACCGGGTTCCAGGCTTGAACATTTGCGGCTAGAGCTAATGACTCCCTATCGAGACGTTTCAGTGCCCAACGCGGTCCGTCGCCAGGTAGTGACTGACTAATAGGGCCACTGGCAGTATTTGGGACCGTGGAGACCTTGTATTGTATGTAGCGGTGATCCGATAACGTTTCCTCATTTTCTAGCACTTCCCAAGCGTGGATGTGACGTCCCAGGGCAGCATTTGCAAATGTCACGTCTACAATGGAGCCACCCTGTTGGCGCACACATGTGTTGACTGAGCCCTTATTGACCACGATCAGACCTGCCGCAATTGCCCACTCTTCCAATTCATATCCTCGCACGTCTGTAGACGGTGATCCCCACGCTGTGGACTTGGCGTTTAGATCACCGGCAACAAGCACGGGCCGTGGATGGCTTCGGCCGATAACTGCACCCACATCTGCCAGGTAGGACTCGAATTCGGCCAAGCTCCTATTAGGCGAGAAATAAACACCCACCACCATGATGCCGCCGAGGAGCACAGCTACGAATCCTTTTCCCTTCTCTACTTTCTCGAAAGGAGGTGAGCCAGCAGCAGTTTGGGTGATTATCGCCACCAAACCGTCATGGTCCCCAGCCCAATTGTCCCTTTGGGGGATAAAGTATGATTCGGAGACGATAGCCACGTGTGCCAACCACTGCGACATGCTCTGGAACAGGAGGTCCTGAGCTCTAAGGCAGTGGTTGAGGTTCCCCTGTAAGAATGTTAGTGCCATTATATTATATCCATTGGCGCTACCTGCTCAGCCTCAGCCGCAACAGTAGCGGATGGGTGGACGGATTGCGAGGGAGCACGGGAGCTATCGCTATTCTTCTTCCCCTTCTTATTTTGCTCGGATGCATTACACGCCTTGCTACCGATTGTGTGTCCTGCCGGTTTGTTGGCCGCCGCACAGAGAACACAGTGCGGCGTGGCTGAGCATGTGGCCGCCTTATGACCAGACTGTCCACAGCGATAACACAAGTCGCTTCGGTCCTCTAGTCCCTTGCACTTTGCGCGAACATGACCCGCTTCAAGACAGCGGAAGCAGCGCATAGGTTTTTGTTCAAGCAGCTGTACACTTGCCGAGACCCATCCAACAAGGAGTCGGCCGCCCTCCATTAATTTTTTCACTGCTGCAATTGGACAGCGAACCCAGATTGAGCCCAGACCCGAGAAGTCTTGACGGATTTCACCGCATTTAACTTGGTCTAGGGTACATCCGCCCACTTTTACCACTGCTTCTTTCACGTCTTCTGGCGTGACGGAGTCATCCAATTTTGAGATTCGCACTTCAGCGGTTTTCTCAGGTCTAGAGACTTGAACGACATCATTATTTAGATTTTCCCTCAGTTTATTGGCGAGAGCATCTGCTTTCTCGCCGCTAGTTGCTCCGGGTACTTCTATAATAGTTGCCCCCGTGACAGCCCGCTTGAACCGCACTCCCTGAATCTGTAGTTCACTTAGATCAATCTTTGACCTGGCCTCCTTTAGAATGTCCCCGTAAGTGGTCTTGCCGTCTCCGGTTTCTTGCTTTAGCGTAAGAATTACTGCCGCCGAACGAGGAAGGCGCAGATTGCCGGATTTGGGCTTCTTAGGCTTCTGCCTGTCCTTCTTGGGCTTCGTAGCCTTCTGCTGATGCATTTGCGGAGCCGAGCGAGGATTTGCTACCTTATTAGTTTGTCCTGTTCGGCCCGCAATCCTCCAAGATTCATCTCTAACCGTAGGAGCTGACGGCATAGGCTGAGGAGAAGGTGATCCGGCAGAGCGAGCCGCGGCGGCTTCGGCTGCTGCGAGGTTCGTCTTATTCTGCCTTCTTTTCTTCCCTTTCCCCGTCTCTTTGTTACCTTTTTGCGGTTCCTCAGTAGGATTCGGGGTACCTCGTCTTGTAGCTGACCTGAGAGCGATTTCGGGCTTCTGGTTATGGGGAGCGACCTGCTGAGCAACCTGTTTCCGGTCAGCTGCCAGCGGAGGCCGCATTGGTTTGGCCGGTAGAAGCCTGCCCTCCAGCTCTAAAGCTCCCATCCTCGCATCAAGCATCAGCCCTATTTGTTCCGTCACGGATCTTGTTATATCCTCGATACTAAGGGACCCTCTGACACCCTTGCGGGAGCTACTGGTATTCTCTTTTGGTGGAGACGGCCTCTTAAACTGGTCCCGAAAGTCTGCTCTCAGCTGCGCCATCTCGGCTCGAAGCTCCGCCACCTGGGCGCGCAAGCATTCATTTTGCACCTGTAGTCGCCTTGTCTCTTCCGAGGAAGTACGCTCTGCGAGGTGCTCGAACGCGTCTCTGATAGACACGATAGCGTCCTTTAATTTCCTCACATGGGTGCCTTTCAGATTGTTGGAGGTTGTGGCAACCGAGGATATTACCTGAAGGCTACCCTGAACTCGCTTGTCAAGCGCAGCCGCAGAGAGATCGTTCTCCGTACCAGACTGATCTGAGCTGGTTTTGGTGCTACCTGCCTGGCTGCGACTTGACAATGGCCGTTGTAGGGCAGCCGCCTCTTCCTCTGCCTTTAATCTAAGGTCTTCTCTGTTGGCGCGTCTTAACTCTTCTTTGGCCTTGGCCAGACCAACATTGTGGCCTCTGGAAGAGAACCGGCCGCGGCCTCGCTTAGACACAGGCCGGTCTCCCTTCTCAGGGCCCCCCTCGGAGTCTGACCCCAGGCCGCCGGACCCGCGCGTTTGCCAGAACCGTCCATCACTGTCGCTCAATGACAAGTAATAGTCGGTCTCAGCCCACTTATCACCGTGTGCGTTGCGACGAACTGGATCAGAGCACACAGATATCATGCTCTCTGCATCAGATTCACCAGCCGCCTCTTTTCCATCCACGCGGGCCTCCTGTTCCATTTCATTAGGGGCAACAGCCTCCGACCCCATCCTGCAGTTTTCCTGCGCTGGTGCCTGGGCCACCAGCTCGCGATCGCAGCGGGTCAGAACCACCCGTAAATCCGGGAGCGATCCCCCCAGTGCAGTCTGAGCCTCCATGCGCGAGACCACCGCCCGTTCACCACGCACATCCGGCACCCCACCATGCGAAGGGACAGTTGACCTCGACGGCCCCGCCGCAGCCTCCAGGAGCTGTGGGGTGGGCCCGGGTTTCCCCCGCCCAAGCTTCAGAAAATCGGCCCGGGCCCTCCCCGCACCCTGGCCTCGTCCTCTCTTATTGGACCCGGAGCCGGGCCTTGCTTCGGGGCCGGAAGCATCGCCACTGGATACCCCGGACCCGTCCTCCTCGCTCAGCAGCCGCTTCCGCGCGTCTCCGGACCGACTCGAGGCGGGAACATGCAGCGAGCCATCGGAATCGGCTGTGTCATTTTCGGCGTCGGTCACCAACGGCGAAAAGCAGATGTCATCACTAGGCAGGTCGCGAGTGTCAACCTTACCGGGTGAAAAGAAGTCCTCCCTACCTGCCGGGAGCATTTCATGTCCGCCGCGTGCCCTTCTCCCACAGAACACTCTCGTGGGGATTGGCGTGGGTGACCGCACGTATTCTTGCGGTACCACGAGCGCCTCCTCTTCTCTGTCCTCACCATCCGCAGGGATGGCGTGACGTATAAAACGCCCGTGTTTGTCCCGGACTGGGCGGTACTCCATGGTTTGGGGGTTAGAAGATGGTGTTGGTGGTGTCGTAGCAGACGCCTTTGCATCATCCCTGTCCCCTCCTCCGCGCAATCTTAAACCTAATTCGCATGCATCGTTGTCAATTAAACATTTGCCATGGTCGTCGTTGGTTATCGTCCTTGAGTGCTTTGCCCCCCCAGAATACGATGGGCAGAATGTCACCACAGCGCGGGCACTTGCCCGTTCTGTGGTGTTACCGAGGATTGAGACCCCCTGGAGTAGTTTACACTTTTTAAAGCCACTCATTTTTTGCTATTTTTTAAGGAGGTATGCCCCCCCTCTGACGTTCATGACTGGGCTCCCCCCAGCCACGCATCCCATCGGCACGCCCGTCACACCTTGGGATTGGGGATTTTTTATAGTGGTTAACTCCACGTGACCCTCCTCTCAGTGAGGGAGGTCCCCGGTCCGCTCAGTGCGGGTTACGGGTTGCCCGTCAGTGACCGTAGCCACAACAACGCGCCAGGTAGTCTAAGCTACCCTAGAGTAGCTCGTGAACCGAGCTCCACCTGCGTCCCATGGGGACCTGGCGTCTCGCACTGTGCCCTCTGCTGGTTTCAGAGGGACACGCGGAGCCGCTCCTCGTGTGCTGTTCTTAGTCTGGCTCCTCTCCTCAGGCCTGTCCGGCTTGGGAAGCCCTATCCGGCATAGCCCTGAGGGTCATTGGAGCACGCAAGCCCCTTCACCACGGCAAGGTGACAGCAATCGAAGGGGAACCTAACCTAACCTAACCTAACCTTTTTTTTTTTTTTTAAGAGGGGAAAATGCGTTACGCATACCACTGAGGCGCGGGGACGGGCCCCAGTGGTTATGTGGGACTCCCATTTAGGCTAATGAGACCAATGGTGTACCCACTAAAAACCCCTCTGTTTTCCGGCTCACTGCTATAATGGCGAGGCCACAGGGACGCCGAAGCACAACTTCCGCGACCTCGCCAGCGGCTGTCCGGAGATCGGACGCGACTCAGGGGGAATGGTTCCCCCGTTCCTCATTTGCGGGCGCACCGCGGGAGCGGCACGCCTCCCAACACAGGGACCCTTGTGTAGGCGACAGACGTCCCCGAGTCTATCGCCCACAGGTACCCTTAAGGGGGAAGTCGGCGGTCATAAGCCAACCGCCGCCGCCCAACACGTTTGCGGCGCATAGGTTGGGAATCTGGGTCATCTTCCCTTTCGCGCTCCGCCGTTTCTTTTTTCACCATAACCGCTTCGCAGAAATTGAGCACAGCCCTCCAAGATGTATTACTGTCCACCATGCTGCGGACTACGACGGGTAGCGAGAGGTCGTTACCCACTGCAGCTCTGAGCGTTCGACGTTCTTCATCCCAGGCAGGGCAGTGCTCTAGCGTGTGCTGGGCGCTTTCCTCTGGGCAGCTGTCGCAATGATGACATTCTTTGGTCACTTCCCTTCTTGTGATTTTGTGCAGGTACCATCCAAAACATCCGTGCCCCGAAAGGATCTGTGTTAGTCTGAATGTCATCGGGCCATGATCCCGATCAAGCCATTGTTTAAGGACCGGACGGATTGCCTCGATGGTCACATGGCCAGCACTAGGGTATGCAAGCCTCTGCTCCCAAATTTCCACCATTTCAAGGCGACTTGCGACTCGCCTGCCTTCGATTTCTTTTGGTGCTGGTGAATCGCCTCTCTCAGATGCATCCTCGCGCCAGCGGTAGACCGCTGCGAGGGCTCTTGCATCGAGGTCCCACGGAAGGGACCCAGCCAGCGCACATGCTGCTTTGAAAGAAATAGTACGGTGTCCTCGTTTTGTCCTTGTGGCCATTGCTCTCTGCGGTATTCTTAAGAGAGATATAACCTCCTTTTTAAGTATGTCAGCCCATACTGGGGCCCCATACAAAGCCATGGATCTTACTACTCCCATATATAGTCGTCGATATGACGCCTTTGGGCCCCCCGTGTTCGGGAGTATACGCCCTAAAGCGCCAGCTGCTCCCAGCAGTTTCGGCATTAGGCTCTTGAAGTGAGCATGAAATGTCCACCTACTGTCGAGTACGAGCCCCAGGTATCTCATATTGGACTCAACTCCTATCCTTGTTCCACCTACCACTATGTTCGCGTCAGGCGGAGGAGCATTTCGGGGCCCATGGAAGCATATAGCTTCGGATTTTTGTAGGGCCACTTTCAACCCCAATCGCCGGATTCGACTGACCACGTGAGCGACTCCGACTGTTGCCAATATTGCCGCCTCCCTAAATGATTTGCCACGAGCTGTGACCAAGGTGTCATCGGCGTAGCACGTAAGACTTACGCCTTGCAAGTTTGTGCCTCGCAAGACCCAGTCGTAACCAATATTCCACAGGAGCGGTCCTAGAACCGACCCCTGTGGAACACCACACGACATCGGGTATCTTTTCCACTCTTCCCGACCCGGGTAAGTGATGCGTCTCTCGGATAGGTATGCGCCAACTGTTCGCCTCAAATATTCTGGTACCTGGTGGTACCGCAGCGCCTCCATGATACAGCCCCACGGCAGGCTGTTAAAGGCATTGGCAATATCCAGAGACACAGCCAGGACTACTTTACCTCGGGACACCGCCTCGTCCGCCAAGGCCTTGACCCGTAAAACTGCCCCAACTGTGGAACGGCCACTGCGGAAACCAAACTGGCAGTCAGCCACATCAGGTCCGACCAATACGAGGTGCTTGACAAGGCTAAATAGCTTCGCTACCTCGTCAAGTAATACTATTGGGCGATAAGCTGATGGAGACTCTGCCGGGCGCCCTTCCTTCTTTAGGAGCACTAGCTTGCCTGTCTTCCACTGTCGCGGGAATCTACCTTGTTGGAAGCAGGCTGAAAACATTCTTAGAATTCGTGGCTTTAGGGCCTCGCTGGCCAAGACCCAGGCACGGCCCGGGATACCGTCTGGACCGGGGGCCGTATTTTTGGCCTTGAGTCTTAGCACAGCTGCTCCAAGCTCGCTGTCGGTAACACTGGGGACCACCTCCCCTTCACCGCTTGCTTCAATTTGTGGAGCCATTGCCGGTGGTGTAAAGTTCTCACAGGCCGGGAACAGTCCTTTTACCACGTCTTGCAATAGACTCGGCTCAAGGCTTCGCGTTAGGGGGGGAGCCCAGGAGCGAAGCTTATTTCTGACCATTTTATAAGGTCGGCCCAACGGGTCGCGATTCAGCATTTCCAGCATCTCTTGTTGGGACCTCTCCTTTGCCTGACTGATGGCCACTTGCAGGCATTTTCTGCGCTCTGTATAAGTTGCGTAAAGTTCAGTCTCCAGAGCCAGATTTCTGTTCCTGCATCTTCGCTGGTGACTGAACAGCCGTCTTGCCGCAATACTCGACTTTCGGAGTTGTTCGAGCTCAACAGACCACCAGTATACCTGCCGTTTATGAGGGAAAGGTTTACACCGTGGCATCGCTGCATCACAGACGTTTATCATCGCTTCGCCAATCCATTCTGCCTCTTCGTCTACATCCATTGGGTCTACTGGGACCGGGTTCCATGCCTGAACTTCTGCAGCAAGAACGAGCGTATCTCTGTCCAGGCGTTTTAACGCCCATCGTGGTCCATCATCGGGTAGGGACTGACTAATTGGCCCGCTCGGTGCATCTGGGAGTGCGGAAATTTCGTATTGGATATACCGGTGGTCCGACAATGTCTCTACATTTTCGAGCACCTCCCAACCTCGGACACGTCTCCCCAGGGCGGCATTAGCGAACGTCACGTCCACAATGGATCCACCCTGTTGCCGCACGCACGTGTCG
The DNA here is from genome assembly GCA_947086415.1 of Pammene aurita. NCBI lineage: Eukaryota > Metazoa > Arthropoda > Insecta > Lepidoptera > Tortricidae > Pammene > Pammene aurita. The sequence goes on along the minus strand of OX352293.1, from coordinate 44,247,403 downwards.
ATCGAACCCTGGTTAACCACTACCAAACCTGCCGCAGTAGCCCATTCCTCCAGTTCCCGTCCACGGGCATCCGTTAACGGCGATCCCCACGCCATGGATTTGGCGTTTAGATCGCCGGCAACAAGCACGGGGCGCGGATAGCTTTGACCTATAATCGCTCCCACGTCTACCAAAAAAGACTCGAATTCGGCCAGACTCCTATTGGGCGAGAAATAGACACCAACTACTGTGATGCCACCGAGGAGCACAGCTACGAATCCCTTTCCTTTCACTACATTTTCCAAAGGTGGTGAGCCAGCGGCTGTTTGTGTGATTATTGCCACCAAACCGTCATGGTCCGCAGCCCAATTGTCCCATTGGGGGGTAAAATAAGGCTCGGAGACGATAGCTATATGTACCAACCACTGCGCCATGCTTTGGAACAGAAGGTCATGAGCTCGAAGGCAATGGTTGAGATTCGCCTGCAAGAAATGTAGTGCCATTATTTTATCTCCATTGGCGCTGCCTTCTCAACCTCAGCCACAGTAGTAGTGGATGGGTGGATGGATTGCGAGGGAGCTCGGAAACTATCGCTATTCTTCTTCCCCTTCTTGTTTTGCTCGGATGCAGTACACACATTGCTACCGATTGTGTGTCCTGCCGGTTTGTTGGCCGCCGCACAAAGAACACAGTGCGGCGTGGCAGAGCATGTGGCCGCCTTATGACCAGACTGTCCACAGCGATAACACAAGTCGCTTCGGTCCTCTTGTGCCTTGCACTTTGCGCGAACATGACCCGCTTCAAGACAGCGGAAGCAGCGCATAGGTTTTTGTTCAAGCAGCTGTACACTTGCCGAGACCCATCCAACAGTGTTTTGCATAGGTGCATGATTCGACTTAATTGTATTGCGCGCATCATCGCCAACAAACTGGTTACAGTTTGGCGATAACAAAACTTATTGTAAATGCATGTACCTTATGAATAAAAAAAAAAAAAAAAAACAAGGAGTCGGCCGCCCTCCATTAGTTTTTTCACTGCTGCAATTGGACAGCGAACCCAGATTGAGCCCAGACCTGAGAAGTCTTGACGGATTTCACCGCATTTAACTTGGTCTAGGGTACATCCGCCCACTTTTACCACTGCTTCTTTCACGTCTTCTGGCGTGACGGAGTCATCCAATTTTGAGATTCGCACTTCAGCGGTTTTCTCAGGTCTAGAGACTTGAACGACATCATTATTTAGAACTTCCCTCAGTTTATTGGCGAGAGCATCTGCTTTCTCGCCGCTAGTTGCTCCGGGTACTTCTATAATGGTTGCCCCCGTGACAGCCCGCTTGAACCGCACTCCCTGAATCTGTAGTTCACTTAGATCTATCTTTGACCTGGCCTCCTTTAGAATGTCCCCGTAAGTGGTCTTGCCGTCTCCGGTTTCTTGCTTTAGCGTAAGAATTACTGCCGCCGAACGAGGAAGGCGCAGATTGCCGGATTTGGGCTTCTTAGGCTTCTGCCTGTCCTTCTTGGGCTTCGTAGCCTTCTGCTGATGCATTTGCGGAGCCGAGCGAGGATTTGCTACCTTATTAGTTTGTCCTGTTCGGCCCGCAATCCTCCAAGTTTCATCCCTTACGGTAGGAGCTGACGGCATAGGCTGAGGAGAAGGTGATCCGGCAGTGCGAGCCGCGGCGGCTTCGGCTGCTGCGAGATTCGTCTTCTTCTGCCTTCTTTTCTTCCCTTTCCCCGTCTCTTTGTTCCCTTTTTGCGGTTCCTCAGTAAGATTCGGGGTACCTCGTCTTTTAGCTGGCCTGAGAGCGATTTCGGGCTCCTGGTTATGGGGAGCGACCTGCTGAGCAACCTGTTTCCGGTCAGCTGCCAGCGGGGGCCGCGTTGGTTTGGCCGGTAGAAGCCTGCCCTCTAGCTCTAAAGCACCCATCCTCGCATCAAGCATCAGCTCTATTTGTTCCGTCACGGATCTTGTTATATCCTCGATACTAAGGGACCCTCTGACACCCTTGCGGGAGCTACTGGTGTTCTCTTTGGGTGGAGACGTAGCCAGAGACGGCCTTTTAAACTGGTCCCGAAAGTCTGCTCTCAGCTGCGCCATCTCGGCTCGAAGCTCCGCCACCTGGGCGCGCAAGCACTCATTTTGCACCTGTAGCCGCCTCGTCTCTTCCGAGGAAGTACGCTCTGCGAGGTGCTCGAACGCGTCTCTGATAGACACGATAGCGTCCTTTAATTTCCTCACATGGGTGCCTTTCAGATTGTTGGAGGTTGTGGCAACCGAGTATATTACCTGAACCTAACCTTTTTTTTTTTTTTTTTTTTTTTTTTTTTTTTTTTTTTTTTTTTTTTTTTTTTTTTTTTTTTTTTTTTTGACGGTGTGAAAATGCATCACGCATACCCTCCGGCCCGGGGAGGCCATTTGGAGGGTTATGTGGGACTCTCTCCTCCGGCCGCCATCCTAGTGATGGTGACGGGAGGAGCATACCCACTAAAAACACACCGGCGTTACCCGCTCTGCCGTTATCGGGGGACGCCCTGGGATCATATTTATTCTACCAGTACGTCCCCCCGGCTGCCCCGGCTTACACCGGGCGCACCCTCGCGCCAAAGGAGGGGAGGGTCGGCAACGCAGCGACCCCTCCCCCAGACGTGTAAGGCTTTAAGTTGTGGGTCTCCATCCCACCGGCCCTACTGGGGGAGTAGGCGGTTGATATACTGCAACCGCCTTCTCCCCACCCGTCTGCGCCGGAGCGGGTGCGCATCGGCACTGTCTTCGCGCACTCGCTCCGCTTCCTCCTTCTGCGACATGACTTTGTCGCAGAAATCTACGACAGCCTTCCACAACCTCTCGCTGCTTAGCATACGGGACACTAAATTATGCAACGAGAGGTCGTCTGTCCTCAAAATAGCTCTCAGGTTAGCACGCTCTACGACCCAGCTTGGACATTCCTCTACTGTGTGCCGGGCCGTGTCGTCCTCACAGTCACAGTGGTGACAGCTTTGTGTTGGCTCCCGCCCTATTCGGTACAGGTAATGACCAAAACAGCCATGCCCAGTCATTACCTGTACCAGCCTGTAGTCTAAAGTGCCCTTCTTCCTCACGAGCCAACCCTCAAACGATGGGAGGAGTGCCCCTATTGTCTCAGTACCATAGGGGGACTCCTCTAGCATTCCTTTCCACCTATCTCTTTCCCTCTCAACTGCCGCTCTTCGTCTCGCGGCTACCTCCCGCGGGGCCAGGCGTTCATCCTCCTTTGTTCTGGCCTCCACTCTCACTCTATATCTATCTGCCAGCAACCTGGCGTCTAATTCCCACGGCAGGGTACCGGCGAGAGCGCAGGCAGCCGCAAACGAAACCGTTCGGAAACTTCTACATATCCTCTGGGCTATCACCCGCTGTGGTCTTCGGAGGAGGGCCTTCGTCTTCTCCGAAAGCCTCCCTGCCCAAATCGGCGCCCCATATGTCGCCATACTTCTGATGACATTTGAAAAGAGGCGCCGACACGGGGCTCCAGGGCCTCCCACATTTGGAAGAAGGCGGCCTAACGCCGCCGCAGCACCGACGAGTCGGGGAGCCAGTTGTTTAAAATGCTCCCCGAAATCCCACTTTCGGTCCAGGATTAGGCCCAAGTATTTTATATGGGCCTTGACCTGGATCGCCTCACCCCCTACAGGGATGGTCTCGTCGGCCCGCAGGTGCCAGCCCCTTCCTCCGAACACCACAGCGTCTGTTTTGTCCATTGACACCTTCAACCCCAGAAGACTGATTCTCCGAATCGTAACTTCCGTCGCAACTGCGGCTCTCCTCATCGTCTCCGTGTACTCCCTCCCCCTTACGGCCACCATTGTATCATCTGCATAGCAGATGGTGACCATTTGGGGGAGTTTAGCCCCGCGGATCGCCCAGTCGAAACCGATGTTCCAAAGCAGGGGTCCCAAAACCGACCCCTGTGGAACTCCGCACTCCATCCTCCTTTCCTGGCGACCCGCCGCTCCTTCGTAGAGCACTACCCTATCCGTGAGGTAGTGTCCCACAATATCCCTCAAATAGGGAGGCACATTATGGTATTTGAGTGCCTCCCTGATGACCTCATATGGGAGGGAGCCGAAAGCGTTAGCGATATCAAGTGATACCGCTATGGCCCCCTCACCCTCTGCTTTAGCTGAATCAGCAAACTCTTTCAATGTGCCTATTGCGTCAATCGTTGACCGCCCCACTCGGAACCCGAACTGCCTCTCGCTTATATTCGGGCCCGTGCCCTCCAGGTGTTTGGTAATGCGTCGAGATATTATTCGCTCGAGCATTTTCCCAACTTCATCCAGGAGGACAATGGGGCGGTATCCTGAAGGAGAGTCTGCTGGTCGACCCTCCTTACGCAACAGGCACAGCCTACCCTCTTTCCAAATTTTTGGGAATACCCTCTCCTTGAGGCAGTCATCGAAAATTTTCCTCAACTGAAGACCTAGATGCTTCATTGCCACAGGAATTACTTTTCCTGGGACTCCATCTGGGCCTGGGGCCTTCTTACAAGATCTGAGGCGGATGACTGCCCCCATGATCTCCCCATCTGTAACATCCGGAACTTCGCCGATACCCTCCTGGTTCTCCATTGGGACAGCCATCACTGGAGGTGCGAAATCTGGCGCCGCTGGGAAGAGGCCCTCTACTATCCTCGCAAGGAGTTCCGGCTCAAGTGACTCCATGGGGGGAGCGTTTTTCATTTTGTTCCGCACTATTTTATACGGTCGCCCCCATGGGTCCCTATCCAGCGTGCAGATGAACTCCTCGCGGGCTTCATCTTTCCTCTTTGTTATCGCCAGCATAAGGGCCTCTTTAGCTGCTCTCAAATTCCCCAGCAGCACCTCCTCCTCTTCGGCGGTGTGTCGCCGGCGCCGGCATCGCGTGTACTGCCTTCTTGCCGCATTCGCTATCGTGCGGAGGGCAGCAATTTCCTCTGTCCACCAGTAAACCTGCGTTTTTCCGGGCAGTCGCCTCGCTCTCCTCATCGACGCGTCGCACACTCTCGTCAGCGACGTGCGAAGGCGAACTGCCCGTTCTTCCGCCCTCAAATCCGGCGGGGCCACACACCAGGCCTCGATTAGCGCCACCTCTTCGGCCATCTCTATATCTAGGCTGGCCAGTGACCACCTTGGGAATCCGCCTCCCGTTCGGTGCCTGGCCAGTACAGGCGGCGGCGCCACCCGCGATGGGGAGACCCTCATTCGAATATACATGTGATCGGAGAGGGTCTCTACCTCCTCCAGGACACGCCAGTCGCCAATTCTATCGGCGATTTCAGGGGTTGCCAACGTTACATCGACAATGGACCCCCCCTGCCCTCGCACACAGGTGTTGGCGTGCCCTCTATTGACGATGGCAAGCCCCATTGCCACCGCCCAATCCCTCAGCAATGCCCCTTTTACATCTGTAATGGGGGAGCCCCAAGCCGCGCTCTTGGCGTTGAGGTCCCCCATTAATAGCACTGGTTTTGGTGCGACCCTCCTCAGCACCCTCGCCAAGTTGTCGAGGTGCCTCTCAAAGGCTATGAGCGGCCGGTTGGGGGAGAAGTATGTGCCAATTAACACCATACTTTCCCATTTGGCCGCTACATAGCCTGGTCCCTTCTCCAAAGCCACCAGGGGAGGGAAGTCCCCGATGGCCGGCACTACTAAGGCCACATCTCCATTGGCCGACCCTGCCCAATTGGGCTGAGGAGGGACACACCATGGCTCTGCGACCGCCACCACGGTGACGCCCCACTCCGCCATTACCTGCATTATGAGGTCTTGAGCGCGGGCGGAGTGGTTCGCATTGGTTTGTAGAATCTCCAATGGGCGTACTGGCATTAGAGATCCATGTTAAGTTCCTCATCAGCCTGTTCGGCACCTCTATTAGTCTGCCCCTGGGTCCGGGCGGGGCCTTGTTTCCCTCTTATTTGTGGGGGGTTGCACGCTATGCCCCCCATTATGTGTCCCGCTGGACGTTTGCTGTGATGGCAAACCGCACAGAAGGGAGCTTCCACACAAGTCGCCGCCCTATGGCCTGGTTTGCTACAGCGGAAGCAAAGGTTCCCCCTCTCTATTTCTGACGGGCACGTGGCCCTGGTGTGTCCCGTTCCCATGCATTTGTAGCACCGGAACGGAGCCATATCCAGGACCTGGACCGTCGCGCTGGACCAACCAATGACAATTTTACCACCCTCGCACACCTTTTTCGCCGCAACAATCGGGCACCTCACAAGAGTTGACCCGGTTCCATTGTAGGCGACCCGAATTGAGCCAACCTTCACCTCCTCCAAACCACAACCACCCTTAGTGGCAATTGCCGCCGCCACTGCCTCGACAGTTACTGACTCTATAAGTCCCGATACTCTAAGGCCAGCTAGTTTTACGGGCCTGTAAACTCTAGCCTCATCACCGATGAGGCTCTCCAACTTTTCGCGCAAGCATTCTGCTGCCCTGCCGTTGTCCGTATTTGGGACCTCGAAAATTCGAGCCCCATCAGCGGTTTTGCGAACCCTAACATGATCGAGCCCCACTTCTGCGAGGCCGAAAGATGACGTCGCCTTTGACAAGATTGAAGCGTATGTCGCTTCAGACCCCGGCTTCAATGCTACCACAATGCCGGCCGTTGAGGGAAGCACTAATCCGCGACTCCGTGGCTTTGGCGTTGGTGCAGCCCTCGGTACAGCCCTTGGTGCAGCATTTGACAAGGGCTGAGATGCAGCTGTCACCGTCTTTTTGGCCTTATTTTTGGCCTTCTTGCTCTCTACCGTCTTCCACATTTCTCCCTCCTTTTGGGGAAGCGGCTGCGACATAGATAGCCGCGGTGGAGACGACGGAGCTGAATCTAGTCGCACCGACCGTCCGGGCGCAGGCATCGGCTTAGGTTTGCTCTGCGCCTTACGGGCGGCATGCGCACGTGCAGGCGCAAGAACCTCCAGTGACTCCGGCACACGTGCCACTGACTTCTCCGCCACTTGGGCTTTCAATTCCGCTGCCCTTCGGTCCACCGCCAGTGGGGGGCGGATGATGGGCTCAGGAGGAAGACGCTCCCTTATGACATCAAGGCGAGCGTTCATCATTTCGCCCGCACTAATGATAATCTCCCTCCTAAGGTCCTCTTTCATCTCTTCCAATGCGCTTTTAATGAGCGCCGGTAGTTGGCCTTCCATGGACCCCAACTGAGGCTCCACCCTCCTCTCGGAGAAGGCTTTCCTCAGCGCTTTTGTCTCCGTTTCGAGGTGGGCCAACTGTTCCTTCATCCTTTTATTGTTTGCGCGGAGAGCGCGCAGCTCCTGATCTTCCGTGCGCCCCTCTAGGTCCGCCACCTGCTGTGTAATATCCCGGAGAGCAGTATATATCCTCCCCATTACCTTCCCACTAAGATTACCAGATTTTTTAATTTCAGCTCGCACAATGTCGGTAGCCGAGCGGATCCCCTCAAAAATCTCCTCCATTACTGGCTCTCCTTGCCTCTCCTTTGGGAGGCCATTCTCAACTGCCTCATCCAAGTTCCTCACGAAATCGTCATCCACATCAGGCATGAAGCAACGCTTGGCTGTTGCCGGAGCCTTCGGCGCCTGTGGGACCTTCTTGGTGAAGGCCGTCTTTTTGGCACTGCTGCCTGGTCCCTCCGTGTCCTGGACACCAATGGCACGCTTTCCTCTGCCCTTAGCAGACTCCCTCTCCACCAGTAACAAATCGGCTTTATTCGGTCCTTCCCCCTCTGAGTCAGATGAATCCGACAAATTTACCACCTTAAACGTGGGACTCAAGTTCCCCTGGCCCTCCATTCTACTCAAAAGTACCCTCGGCCAGTCTGGAGAGCCTGGAGAGGACCACATACGCGGGTGTAGTAGCGCAGAGCAGGCCCGGGACGAGCGAACCGGAGCGGACCGCTCTACACTCGGTTGTGATCTCCTCCGAAATAGAACAGGAAACAGGAGAACAGATATTAGAGAAGGTGAGGAAAGCGGTAGATGCGAAAGAAGGATGGATACAAGTGGAGAGAGTGAGAAAAGCGAAAGATAGGAAAATTGTTATGGGATGCAAGACTCAAGAAGAACGGAGGAAAATAAAGGAACGGCTCGAATCCGCAGGAGCGCAACTGGTCGTCGAGGAGGTAAACAATAAAAACCCACTGATAGTCCTAAGGGACGTATTACTAATACACAGCGACGAAGACGTATTAAGAGCTCTCCAGAATCAAAACCGGGACATTTTTTACGACCTCGACGACGGGGAACGCAACATGGTGGTAAAGTATAGACGGCGAGCGCGAAACCCCCTAACGGGACATATCGTTCTCAGCGTCTCACCAAAAGTGTGGAAACGTACAACTGAAGGGAAAAGAGTACGGGTGGACCTCCAGAGTATCAGGGTCGAGGACCAGTCCCCCCTTGTGCAGTGCACACGATGCCTTGAATTTGGACATGGTCGTCGCCTCTGTAAGGAACCAGCTGACCTATGCAGTCACTGTAACGGACCCCACCTAAGAGCCGCTTGCCCCGAAAGGTTAGTAGGAGAACCACCAGTCTGCAAAAACTGCACTGCGGCAAAGCAGGAGAAATGCGATCACAATGCATTTAGCAACGAGTGCCCTGTTAAAAGGAGATGGGACACATTGGCTCGAGAATCCGTAGCTTATTGCTAAAGTTGCCCCAACGAACCAAAGGTACCCATTTGTGCAAGTCAATCTCCAACGCAGTCAACAGTCGCATACTGCTAAACGCGCCCCTGGCAACCCGATTTGCTATCAATTCGCACAAGCAAACCTACAAAGGAAAAAACTCGCCACTGAGGAGCTCTATGCGGAGGCAAAGCAGCGAGGCATCGCTATCGCACTTCTGCAGGAGCCCTACGTGGGAGGAACAAAAGTGGCGAGAAGCTACAGGGGAGTACGGATCTTCCAGGGCACTGGCGAAGGAGAGGGAACAGTCAAGGCAGCGATCGCTGTCTTTGACGACGACATTAAAGTATCACAACACCCGAAACTTACCACCGAGAACGTGGTAGTGGTAAGTATTCAGACCAGTGCCTGGAAAGTAGTACTCGTCTCCATGTACCTCGAACCGGACCAACCCATGGAACCCCACCTCGACCAATTAGATAAAATAGCGAGGGAATTAAAACCGCGTAGATGGTTAATAGGCGGGGACTTCAACTCAAAAAGCACCTGGTGGGGTAGCCCTGTAGTGGATGGCAGAGGCGAACAGCTGTCTCATACATTGGACGAACTTGACCTGCATATTCTAAATAGCGGCGACACACCAACCTTCGACACTATTAGGGGCGGCAAGCACTATTCCAGTTATGTGGATGTGACAGCCTGCTCCATCGACATGCTGGACTTGGTGGACGACTGGAAAGTGGATCAAGGTTTGACAAGCTCGGACCACAACGGCATTGTATTCAAAATAACGCTTTCAAGATTAGCTGGCATAACGATACACAGGACAACAAGAAAATTTAACACAAAAAAAGCAAATTGGCCTGAGTTTCATGAGAAACTCAAGCAATTGATGCAAAATAATCACATAGAAAAAACCACAATCGAAAACACTCAAAACAACATCCAATTGGAAGAAATAGTAAGTAAATTCAACGCTGCTATACATGAAGCCTGTGTATCGTCTATGCCGGAAAAGAAATTCAAGCAACGACTTACCTTGCCGTGGTGGACCGAGAAACTCGCCAAGATGAAGAAAGAGGTCGCTACCAGGAAACGCAGAATACGTTGCGCAGCCGCCGTCCGAAAGTCGAAGGTTGTGGCAGACTACGTAACATACAAGGAGGAGTATGAACAGGCAGCGGCTAAGGCCCAAGTGGACAGTTGGAAAGAGTTCTGCCACAAACAGACCAAGGAAGGTGTCTGGGAGGGTATATATAGGGTAATTGGTAGAACCGCTCGTAGAGAAGAGGATATTCCATTAGAAAAGGAGGGGATAATGCTTGACGCGAAGGGTTCGGTGCGACTACTGGCGGAAACTTTTTATCCCAAGGACTGCACTACCAGCGATGACGACTACCACTGCAGTATAAGAGAAAGAGCCAAAGTGGTGAACAGTAGGGAGGATGATATAACACCCGAACCGCCCTTCACCACGATGGAACTCAAACGAGCCTACGAATCCTTCAACCCCAAGAAAGCCCCAGGGGAGGATGGATTTACTGCCGACATATGTCGCCACGCTATAGAAGCTGATCCAGAAGCGTTCAAAGCAGTCCTGAACAAGTGTCTTAACCGGGGATACGAGGGTTGCTACTTATATATCCGGAAACAAAAAAACAAACAAACGTACACGGCTGAAAATGGTTTTATTGTTTTTCAAAGTATTCCCCTTGATGATCTATGCACTTTTGCATTCGCGTGAACCAATTTTTAAAGCACTTCTGCCACTCCGCCTGAGGTACCTCCATAACGTGTTGTTTTAATGCGTCGACAGCATCTTCAGCGGTCGAAAATCGTTGACCGCGTAATTTATTCTTTATATTTGGAAATAAATAAAAATCGTTGGGTGCCAAGTCAGGGCTGTACGGCGGATGACCCGTTAATTCCACATTTTGACCCTCCAAAAATAGAGTTGTTTCGCGTGACGTATGACAGCTGGCATTGTCATGATGAAGAATGATTCTTCGTCGCTGGTTAGTTTTACGAATTTGTTCAAATACTTCCGGTAAGCAAATGGTCGTGTACCACTCTGAATTAACCGTTCTACGGTTTTCTAGTGGCACTGTAGCTACATGGCCATTAATACCGAAGAAGCAGGCCACCATTTGTTTCAATGTACTTTTTGCACGAGTAACTTTCGTAGGGTTCGGCTCATTTTGAAACACCCATACCGTTGATTGTTGCTTCGTTTCGGGATCGTATGCATAGATCCAGGATTCGTCACCTGTATAGATGTTATAAACGGCTTTTGAGTCACCACGGTTATATTTTTTTAACATTTTATTGCACCATTCGACGCGAGCATCTTTTTGCTCTTTTGTTAAGTTGTGGGGTATCCAACGCGAACATATTTTTTTTACAGCCAAATAATTATGTAATATGCTATTAATGCTGGTCATAGAAATACCCAGAGTCGCCTCTATCTCGCAGTACGTAACATGTCGGTCGTCCATTATAAGTTTTCGCACAACCTCGATATTTTGTTGTACAACGACCGATTTCGGGCGACCTGCCTTAACTTCGTCCGTAAGCATACTACGTCCACGATTGAACTCACTAAACCAGTGATACACAGTAGTTTTAGATGGGGCTTCATCACCAAAAGTTGAAGTTAGTTGATCTATGCACTGTTGTTGCGTTAAACCACGCCGAAAATCACAATAAATCATAGCACGAATATTTTCACGAGTGAGTTCCATTCTTGCTGCGAGATGACATTTAAAACCCGTCAAAAACAAAACACGAGCGTTAATAAGAAAGAAAAAATATACCGGCCAGTACTTAAAAAAGTTCAAATTTTACCATGGAGGTCAAATATGCTATTTAAGAAGATTGTAATCCCGGTTTCCGGATATATAAATAGCAGCCTATGTACTTCCCTGAGGCTTGGAAAACCGCAACTGTAGTCGTCCTCCGTAAGCCCGGTAAAGCAACCTATGGGACGCCCAAATCATATAGGCCGATAGGGCTGCTACCGATCTTGGGTAAAGTGTTTGAGAAGATGGTGGTGGCCAGGCTAAAATTCCACCTACTACCTCAAATGAGCCAACGCCAGTACGGCTACATGCCGCAGCGCAGCACCGAGGATTCCCTCTATGTCTTAATGAAGTACATAAAAGGTAAACTGCAACAAAAGAAGATAGTGACACTAATATCACTCGACATAGAGGGGGCCTTCGATGGTGCTTGGTGGCCGGCCATAAAAACCCGACTGGCGGAAGAAAACTGCCCTGTTGAATTAAGGCGCGTAGTTGACAGCTACCTTACTAACCGAAAGGTAACTGTGAGATACGCGGGAGAGCAGTACAGCCTGGACACTACCAAGGGATGCGTGCATGGATCTATAGCAGGTCCTATATTATGGAATTTACTTCTGGACCCGTTACTGAAAAGTTACGAACAAAATAGATACTACTGTCAGGCATTCGCAGATGATGTCGTATTGGTCATCGATGGCGACACCGCTATAGAAATAGAAAGGAGCGCAAATACTGCTCTCGACCATGCTCAGGAGTGGGGAGCCAAAAATAAGCTTCCGTTTGCTCCGCATAAAACTAACGCCATGGTAATCACGCGAAGGCTTAAATATGACACACCTCGTCTGAGCATGGGCGGGACCAGTATCGAAATGGCGAAGGAACTAAAAATACTCGGAGTAACCATCGACGACAAACTGACCTTTAACAACCACGTCTCGAATGTCTGCAGAAAGGCTATAGCAGTGCATAAGCAATTATCTAGGGCCGCAAAAACGGAATGGGGTCTCCACCCCGAAGTGATAAGGACCATATATGTGGCGACTGTGGAACCCATAATATTGTATGCCGCCAGTGTATGGGCGCAAGCTGCAAACAAGCTGGGCGTGCAAAGGCAGCTGGCAGTAGTGCAACGTGGAGTGGTACAAAAAATATGCAAAGCCTATCGCACCGTCTCCCTCAATTCTGCACTAGTTCTGTCGGGGATACTCCCTCTCGACCTCCGAGTCCGAGAGGCGGCTTTGCTGTACGAAGCCAAGAAGGGAGAGTCTCTGCCTGACCTGTGGCCTGGAGACAGAGAGGTGGAGCGAATGACACCTGCAACGGAAATGCCTCATCCCGTGGAGCACGAAGAGCTGAGAGTAATTCGCCTGGTGAACCAAGATGATGTGAACATGAACAGCGGTTTCGAATTAAGAATATTTACCGATGGGAGCAAGTTTGAGGGAGGAGTCGGAGCCTCAGTTTCTATCTGGAAGGGAGAAACCGAAACCAAAGCCCACAAACTTGCTCTATCGAGATACTGTACGGTTTACCAGGCGGAACTCCTGGCTCTGTGCAAAGCAACTAAGGAAATAAAAAAGTATGCCGAGAAATCGTTTGGAGTATACAGCGACTCAATGGCGGCCCTCCAAACAATACAAAATCACAGTTGCCTTCACCCCCTCGCTGTGGAGGCCAGAGAGAACTTAAAAGCCATGTCTCTCCAGGGTAAGGTAGTTACCCTACACTGGATTAAAGCTCACGCAGGGCTAGAAGGCAACGAGCGTGCAGATGAGTTGGCGAAGGAGGCAGCTGTAGCCACCAAACGAAAACCGGACTACGACCTGTGCCCAATCTCATTCGTAAAGCGTAACATTCGTATGTTGACCATTGGTGAATGGAACCAAAGATACGGATCGGGCGAAACGGCATCGATCACCAAATTGTTTTTCCCGGATGCAGTGGCGGCATATAGAATTGTACGAAAATCTCAGCCAAATAGCCTTAAAACACAGCTAATGACGGGGCACGGCGGATTCTCCGAGTACCTGAATCGCTTCAGGTGCAAGGAGAGTCCGTCTTGCATCTGCGACAGCGAAATACAGGAAACGGTGCCGCATATACTATTTGAATGTCCAGTGTATAATAAAGAGCGTTTTGAAATTGAGCAAAAACTAGGAATAACCATGAGTCTTAATAATCTTCAAAGTGTCATGTGTAGCGCTGAAAGGGAGGACTTTATAAAATTGTGTTTGGAAATAGTGAGTAAAGTTGTAAAAAGAAATAAAACAAGATAGAAATATATGTTTTAAAAATATATTAATGTATATTTTAATAAAACATAAAAAATTTAGACTAAGAAATATAAATTGTACATCAAAAAAGCAGAACAAGAACAAAACTGTACGTAAAGCCGATACACATAAATGTATAACTAGCTATAAGATAATCACTGTAATAACTATATATAAGACAACTATCCATGTACCCATAATAGCATAAAAAAAATGTATATTTAAATAAAAGAAAACGTGCGTTCGAAAGTTAATAAAAACCCTGTACAGATTGACATAAATAAACAAAGAGTAGCCAGCATAGAAGGGAATCCCACCCTGCATAGAAAGAAAGATGATGAATGAAAGAAAGAAAAGTATGTAGCACGAAAGTACGAGCAGTAGCAAAAGAGAGAACTGGTATGAAAGCACAGCTTAGACAAAGTCTCCGATCATGTTGGAGGAGTAAGGAAAAAAAAAACTGCAGTGCTCAACCCCAACCGCCGGATTCGACTGACGACGTGAGCGACTCCGACTGTTGCCAGTATAGCCGCCTGTCTAAAATTCTTTCCCCGAGCTGTTACCAAGGTGTCATCGGCATAACAGCAGAGATCTATGCCATGTAGGTTTGCACCTCGTAGAACCCAGTCATACCCAATATTCCACAGAAGTGGTCCAAGAACCGACCCCTGTGGAACACCGCGGGACATCGGGTATCTTGCCCACTCCTTAGGACCCGGGTATGTTACATACCTTTCAGATAAGTACGAATCAATTATCCGCCACAGGTAACCTGGCACCTCGTGGTATCGCAGCGCCTCCTTAACACAACTCCATGGCAGCGTGTTAAATGCATTTGCAATATCTAGAGACACTGCCAAGACAACTTCTCCTCGAGACACTGCTTCGTCTGTCAGGGCCTTAACACGAAGAATGGCACCGACTGTAGAACGACCACCACGGAAACCGAACTGACAGTCCGCCACATCAGGTCCGACACGTGTAAGGTGCTTGATGAGGCGGTTAGCTATTATGCGCTCGAAAAGCTTCGCGACTTCATCAAGTAAAATTATCGGACGGTATGCAGATGGAGAATCTGCCGGGCGCCCTTCCTTTTTTAGCAGAACTAGCTTGCCAGTTTTCCACTGCCGTGGAAATGTGCTTTGTTGAAAGCAAGCTGAAAACATTCTCAGAATTCTCGGCTCTAGAACTTTGCTGGTCAAGACCCAGGCACGGCCCGGTATACCGTCCAGGCCCGGGGCTGTATTTTTGGCCTTGAGCCTAAGCATAGCTGCTCCTAACTCACCTTCGGAAACATCCGGCACTTCCTCTTCTTCATATATTGCTGTCGGTGCTGGTGCCATTGCGGGTGGCACAAAGTTTTCGCAGGTCGGAAAAAGTGCTTCCACCACATCTCGTAGTAAGTCTGGCTCGAGAATTCGCGTCAGGGGGGGAGCCCAGGAGCGAAGCTTGCTTCGTACCATCTTATATGGTCGCCCCCACGGGTCATTATTTAGTGTCTTTAACATTTCTTGCTGAGCGCCTTCCTTTGCCTGTTTTATTGCAAGCTGCAGGGCTTTTGTACGCTCTCTGTAGAGTGTATACAGTTCTGTTTCCCGGACAGGATCTCTGAGTCTTCTCCTTCGCTGATGACTATAGAGGCGCCTCGCCGCAACGCATGACCCTCGTAGTTGTTGGAGATCCATTGACCACCAGTAAACCTGCCGTTTAGGCGGATGGGGCTTAGCTCGAGGCATTGCTGCGTCGCAAATGTTTATCATGGCTCCATTGAGCCACTGTGCTTCTTCTTCTACGTCTACCGGGTCTGCAGGGACCGGGTTCCAGGCTTGAACATTTGCGGCTAGAGCTAATGACTCCCTATCGAGACGTTTCAGTGCCCAACGCGGTCCGTCGCCAGGTAGTGACTGACTAATAGGACCACTGGCAGTATTTGGGACCGTGGAGACCTTGTATTGTATGTAGCGGTGATCCGATAACGTTTCCTCATTTTCTAGCACTTCCCAAGCGTGGATGTGACATCCCAGGGCAGCATTTGCAAATGTCACGTCTACAATGGAGCCACCCTGTTCGCGCACACATGTGTTGACTGAGCCCTGATTGACCACGATCAGACCTGCCGCAATTGCCCACTCTTCCAATTCATATCCTCGCACGTCTGTAGACGGTGATCCCCACGCTGTGGACTTGGCGTTTAGATCACCGGCAACAAGCACGGGCCGTGGATGGCTTCGGCCGATAACTGCACCCACATCTGCCAGGTAGGACTCGAATTCGGCCAAGCTCCTATTAGGCGAGAAATAAACACCCACCACCATGATGCCGCCGAGGAGCACAGCTACGAATCCTTTTCCCTTCTCTACTTTCTCGAAAGGAGGTGAGCCAGCAGCAGTTTGGGTGATTATCGCCACCAAACCGTCATGGTCCCCAGCCCAATTGTCCCTTTGGGGGATAAAGTATGGTTCGGAGACGATAGCCACGTGTGCCAACCACTGCGACATGCTCTGGAACAGGAGGTCCTGAGCTCTAAGGCAGTGGTTGAGGTTCCCCTGTAAGAATGTTAGTGCCATTATATTATATCCATTGGCGCTACCTGCTCAGCCTCAGCCGCAACAGTAGCGGATGGGTGGACGGATTGCGAGGGAGCACGGGAGCTATCGCTATTCTTCTTCCCCTTCTTATTTTGCTCGGATGCATTACACGCCTTGCTACCGATTGTGTGTCCTGCCGGTTTGTTGGCCGCCGCACAGAGAACACAGTGCGGCGTGGCTGAGCATGTGGCCGCCTTATGACCAGACTGTCCACAGCGATAACACAAGTCGCTTCGGTCCTCTAGTCCCTTGCACTTTGCGCGAACATGACCCGCTTCAAGACAGCGGAAGCAGCGCATAGGTTTTTGTTCAAGCAGCTGTACACTTGCCGAGACCCATCCAACAAGGAGTCGGCCGCCCTCCATTAATTTTTTCACTGCTGCAATTGGACAGCGAACCCAGATTGAGCCCAGACCTGAGAAGTCTTGACGGATTTCACCGCATTTAACTTGGTCTAGGGTACATCCGCCCACTTTTACCACTGCTTCTTTCACGTCTTCTGGCGTGACGGAGTCATCCAATTTTGAGATTCGCACTTCAGCGGTTTTCTCAGGTCTAGAGACTTGAACGACATCATTATTTAGAACTTCCCTCAGTTTATTGGCGAGAGCATCTGCTTTCTCGCCGCTAGTTGCTCCGGGTACTTCTATAATAGTTGCCCCCGTGACAGCCCGCTTGAACCGCACTCCCTGAATCTGTAGTTCACTTAGATCAATCTTTGACCTGGCCTCCTTTAGAATGTCCCCGTAAGTGGTCTTGCCGTCTCCGGTTTCTTGCTTTAGCGTAAGAATTACTGCCGCCGAACGAGGAAGGCGCAGATTGCCGGTTTTGGGCTTCTTAGGCTTCTGCCTGTCCTTCTTGGGCTTCGTAGCCTTCTGCTGATGCATTTGCGGAGCCGAGCGAGGATTTGCTACCTTATTAGTTTGTCCTGTTCGGCCCGCAATCCTCCAAGATTCATCCCTAACCGTAGGAGCTGACGGCATAGGCTGAGGAGAAGGTGATCCGGCAGAGCGAGCCGCGGCGGCTTCGGCTGCTGCGAGGTTCGTCTTCTTTTGCCTTCTTTTCTTCCCTTTCCCCGTCTCTTTGTTACCTTTTTGCGGTTCCTCAGTAGGATTCGGGGTACCTCGTCTTGTAGCTGACCTGAGAGCGATTTCGGGCTTCTGGTTATGGGGAGCGACCTGCTGAGCAACCTGTTTCCGGTCAGCTGCCAGCGGGGGCCGCATTGGTTTGGCCGGTAGAAGCCTGCCCTCCAGCTCTAAAGCTCCCATCCTCGCATCAAGCATCAGCCCTATTTGTTCCGTCACGGATCTTGTTATATCCTCGATACTAAGGGACCCTCTGACACCCTTGCGGGAGCTACTGGTGTTCTCTTTGGGTGGAGACGGCCTCTTAAACTGGTCCCGAAAGTCTGCTCTCAGCTGCGCCATCTCGGCTCGAAGCTCCGCCACCTGGGCGCGCAAGCATTCATTTTGCACCTGTAGTCGCCTTGTCTCTTCCGAGGAAGTACGCTCTGCGAGGTGCTCGAACGCGTCTCTGATAGACACGATAGCGTCCTTTAATTTCCTCACATGGGTGCCTTTCAGATTGTTGGAGGTTGTGGCAACCGAGGATATTACCTGAAGGCTACCCTGAACTCGCTTGTCAAGCGCAGCCGCAGAGAGATCGTTCTCCGTACCAGACTGATCTGAGCTGGTTTTGGTGCTACCTGCCTGGCTGCGACTTGACAATGGCCGTTGTAGGGCAGCCGCCTCTTCCTCTGCCTTTAATCTAAGGTCTTCTCTGTTGGCGCGTCTTAACTCTTCTTTGGCCTTGGCCAGACCAACACTGTGGCCTCTGGAAGAGAACCGGCCGCGGCCTCGCTTAGACACAGGCCGGTCTCCCTTCTCAGGGCCCCCCTCGGAGTCTGACCCCAGGCCGCCGGACCCGCGCGTTTGCCAGAACCGTCCATCACTGTCGCTCAATGACAAGTAATAGTCGGTCTCAGCCCGCTTATCACCGTGTCCGTTGCGACGAACTGGATCAGAGCACACAGATATCATGCTCTCTGCATCAGATTCACCAGCCGCCTCTTTTCCATCCACGCGGGCCTCCTGTTCCATTTCATTAGGGGCAACAGCCTCCGACCCCATCCTGCAGTTTTCCTGCGCTGGTGCCTGGGCCACCAGCTCGCGATCGCAGCGGGTCAGAACCACCCGTAAATCCGGGAGCGATCCCCCCAGTGCAGTCTGAGCCTCCATGCGCGAGACCACCGCCCGTTCACCACGCACATCTGGCACCCCACCATGCGAAGGGACAGTTGACCTCGACGGCCCCGACGCAGCCTCCAGGAGCTGAGGGGTGGGCCCGGGTTTCCCCCGCCCCAGCTTCAGAAAATCGGCCCGGGCCCTCCCCGCACCCTGGCCTCGTCCTCTCTTATTGGACCCGGAGCCGGGCCTTGCTTCGGGGCCGGAAGCATCGCCACTGGATACCCCGGACCCGTCCTCCTCGCTCAGCAGCCGCTTCCGCGCGTCCCCGGACCGACTCGAGGCGGGAACATGCAGCGAGCCATCGGAATCGGCTGTGTCATTTTCGGCGTCGGTCACCAACGGCGAAAAGCAGATGTCATCACTAGGCAGGTCGCGAGTGTCAACCTTACCGGGTGAAAAGAACTCCTCCCTACCTGCCGGGAGCATTTCATGTCCGCCGCGTGCCCTTCTCCCACAGAACACTCTCGTGGGGATTGGCGTGGGTGACCGCACGTATTCTTGCGGTACCACGAGCGCCTCCTCTTCTCTGTCCTCACCATCCACAGGGATGGCGTGACGTATAAAACGCCCGTGTTTGTCCCGGACTGGGCGGTACTCCATGGTTTGGGGGTTAGAAGATGGTGTTGGTGGTGTCGTAGCAGACGCCTTTGCATCATCTCTGTCCCCTCCTCCGCGCAATCTTAAACCTAATTCGCATGCATCGTTGTCAATTAAACATTTGCCATGGTCGTCGTTGGTTATCGTCCTTGAGTGCTTTGCCCCCCCAGAATACGATGGGCAGAATGTCACCACAGCGCGGGCACTTGCCCGTTCTGTGGTGTCACCGAGGATTGAGACCCCCTGGAGTAGTTTACACTTTTTAAAGCCACTCATTTTTTGCTATTTTTTAAGGAGGTATGCCCCCCCTCTGACGTTCATGACTGGGCTCCCCCCAGCCACGCATCCCATCGGCACGCCCGTCACACCTTGGGATTGGGGATTTTTTATAGTGGTTAACTCCACGTGACCCTCCTCTCAGTGAGGGAGGTCCCCGGTCCGCTCAGTGCGGGTTACGGGTTGCCCGTCAGTGACCGTAGCCACAACAACGCGCCAGGTAGTCTAAGCTACCCTAGAGTAGCTCGTGAACCGAGCTCCACCTGCGTCCTATGGGGACCTGGCGTCTCGCACTGTGCCCTCTGCTGGTTTCAGAGGGACACGCGGAGCCGCTCCTCGTGTGCTGTTCTTAGTCTGGCTCCTCTCCTCAGGCCTGTCCGGCTTGGGAAGCCCTATCCGGCATAGCCCTGAGGGTCATTGGAGCACGCAAGCCCCTTCACCACGGCAAGGTGACAGCAATCGAAGGGGAACCTAACCCAACCTAACCTAACCTAACCTAACCTAACCTAACCTATCCTAACCTAACCTAACCTAACCTAACCTTTTTTTTTTTTTAAGAGGGGAAAATGCGTTACGCATACCACTGAGGCACGGGGACGGGCCCCAGTGGTTATGTGGGACTCCCATATAGGCTAATGAGACCCATGGTGTACCCACTAAAAACCCCTCTGTGTGCCGGCTCACTGCTGTAAAGGCGAGGCCACAGGGACACCGAAGCACAACTTCCGCGACCTCGCCAGCGGCTGTCCGGAGATCGGACGCGACTCAAGGGGGAATTGTTCCCCCGTTCCTCATTTGCGGGCGCACCGCGGGAGCGGCACGCCTTCCAACACAGGGACCCTTGTGTGGGCGACAGACGTCCCCGAGCTTATCGCCCACAGGTGCCCTTAAGGGGGAAGTCGGCGGTCATAAGCCAACCGCCGCCACCCGACACGTTTGCGGCGCATAGGTTGGGAATCTGGGTCATCTTCCCTTTCGCGCTCCGCCGTTTCTTTTTTCACCATCACCGCTTCGCAGAATTTAAGCACAGCCCTCCAAGATACATCTCTGTCCACCATGCTGCGGACTACGGCGGGTAGCGAGAGGTCGTTACCCACTGCAGCTCTGAGCGTTCGACGTTCCTCATCCCAGGCAGGGCAGTGCTCTAGCGTGTGCTGTGCGCTTTCCTCTGGGCAGCTGTTGCAATGATGACATTTTTTGGTCAATTCCCTTCTCGCTATTTGGTGCAAGTACCATCCAAAACAACCGTGCCCCGACAGGATCTGTGTCAGTCTGAATGTCATAGGGCCATGGTCCCGGTCAAGCCATTGTTTTAGGACCGGACGGACTGCCTCGATGGTCCTATGACCAGCACTAGGATACGCAAGCCTCTGCTCCCAAATTTCCATCATTTCAAGGCGAATAGCGTCACGCCGTCCTTCGATTTCTCTTGGTGCTGGTGAATCGCCTCTCTCAGATGCCTCCTCGCGCCAGCGGTAGACCGCTGCGAGGGCTTTTGCTTCAAGGTCCCAAGGAAGAGACCCAGCCAGCACACATGCTGCTTCGAAGGAAATCGTACGATACCCTCGAATTGTCTTTGTGGCCATTGCCCTTTGCGGTGTTTTTAAGACAGATATTACCTCCCTTTTAAGTATGTCAGCCCATACTGGGGCCCCATACAGAGCCATTGATCTCACCACTCCCATATAAAGCCGTCGACATGACGCCTTTGGCCCCCCCGTGTTCGGGAGTATACGCCCTAAAGCGCAAGCTGCTCCCAGCAATTTTGGCATCAAGCTCTTGAAGTGAGCATGAAATGTCCACCTACTGTCTAGTACGAGCCCCAGGTATCTCATATTGGGCTCAACTCCTATCCTTGTTCCACCTACCACTATGTTCGCTTCAGGCGGAGGAGCATTTCAGGGCCCACGTGTAAGGTGCTTGATGAGGCGGTTAGCTATTATGCGCTCGAAAAGCTTCGCGACTTCATCAAGTAAAATTATCGGACGGTATGCAGATGGAGAATCTGCCGGGCGCCCTTCCTTTTTTAGCAGAACTAGCTTGCCAGTTTTCCACTGCCGTGGAAATGTGCTTTGTTGAAAGCAAGCTGAAAACATTCTCAGAATTCTCGGCTCTAGAACTTTGCTGGTCAAGACCCAGGCACGGCCCGGTATACCGTCCAGGCCCGGGGCTGTATTTTTGGCCTTGAGCCTAAGCATAGCTGCTCCTAACTCACCTTCGGAAACATCCGGCACTTCCTCTTCTTCATATATTGCTGTCGGTGCTGGTGCCATTGCGGGTGGCACAAAGTTTTCGCAGGTCGGAAAAAGTGCTACCACCACATCTCGTAGTAAGTCTGGCTCGAGAATTCGCGTCAGGGCCCAGGAGCCCAGGAGCGAAGCTTGCTTCGTACCATCTTATATGGTCGCCCCCACGGGTCATTATTTAGTGTCTTTAACATTTCTTGCTGAGCGCCTTCCTTTGCCTGTTTTATTGCAAGCTGCAGGGCTTTTGTACGCTCTCTGTAGAGTGTATACAGTTCTGTTTCCCGGACAGGATCTCTGAGTCTTCTCCTTCGCTGATGACTATAGAGGCGCCTCGCCGCAACGCATGACCCTCGTAGTTGTTGGAGATCCATTGACCACCAGTAAACCTGCCGTTTAGGCGGATGGGGCTTAGCTCGAGGCATTGCTGCGTCGCAAATGTTTATCATGGCTCCATTGAGCCACTGTGCTTCTTCTTCTACGTCTACCGGGTCTGCAGGGACCGGGTTCCAGGCTTGAACATTTGCGGCTAGAGCTAATGACTCCCTATCGAGAAGTTTCAGTGCCCAACGCGGTCCGTCGCCAGGTAGTGACTGACTAATAGGACCACTGGCAGTATTTGGGACCGTGGAGACCTTGTATTGTATGTAGCGGTGATCCGATAACGTTTCCTCATTTTCTAGCACTTCCCAAGCGTGGATGTGACGTCCCAGGGCAGCATTTGCAAATGTCACGTCTACAATGGAGCCACCTTGTTGGCGCACACATGTGTTGACTGAGCCCTGATTGACCACGATCAGACCTGCCGCAATTTTTTTTTTTTTTTTTTTTTATACCACGACGGTGGCAAACAAGCATACGGCCCGCCTGATGGTAAGCAGCTACCGTAACCTATGGACGCCTGCAACTCCAAAGGAGTCACATGCGCGTTGCCGACCCTTTACAAAAAGGAGGATTCTCTGTGTTGACGACTAAAGGAACGAGAAGGTCCCTCATCGTCAACACACTGGGTCCTCTTTGACCTCTTTGGCAACCTTACTCACCAGCAGGAACACAACACTATGAGTAGGGTCTAGTGCTATTTGGCTGTGGTTTTCTGTAAGGTGGAGGTACTTCCCCAATCGGGCTCTGCTCCAGATTTGAGCGAGATGACATTCGCTGAACGTGCCCTACCACACTTAGCGAGATGCCATTCGCAGTGCCCATACCTCTCTTTTTGGCGTAGTTTAAGGACATACCCAGGTCCAAAAATTGCAATTGCCCACTCTTCCAATTCATATCCTCGCACGTCTGTAGACGGTGATCCCCACGCTGTGGACTTGGCGTTTAGATCACCGGCAACAAGCACGGGCCGTGGATGGCTTCGGCCGATAACTGCACCCACATCTGCCAGGTAGGACTCGAATTCGGCCAAGCTCCTATTAGGCGAGAAATAAACACCCACCACCATGATGCCGCCGAGGAGCACAGCTACGAATCCTTTTCCCTTCTCTACTTTCTCGAAAGGAGGTGAGCCAGCAGCAGTTTGGGTGATTATCGCCACCAAACCGTCATGGTCCCCAGCCCAATTGTCCCTTTGGGGGATAAAGTATGATTCGGAGACGATAGCCACGTGTGCCAACCACTGCGACATGCTCTGGAACAGGAGGTCCTGAGCTCTAAGGCAGTGGTTGAGGTTCCCCTGTAAGAATGTTAGTGCCATTATATTATATCCATTGGCGCTACCTGCTCAGCCTCAGCCGCAACAGTAGCGGATGGGTGGACGGATTGCGAGGGAGCACGGGAGCTATCGCTATTCTTCTTCCCCTTCTTATTTTGCTCGGATGCATTACACGCCTTGCTACCGATTGTGTGTCCTGCCGGTTTGTTGGCCGCCGCACAGAGAACACAGTGCGGCGTGGCTGAGCATGTGGCCGCCTTATGACCAGACTGTCCACAGCGATAACACAAGTCGCTTCGGTCCTCTAGTCCCTTGCACTTTGCGCGAACATGACCCGCTTCAAGACAGCGGAAGCAGCGCATAGGTTTTTGTTCAAGCAGCTGTACACTTGCCGAGACCCATCCAACAAGGAGTCGGCCGCCCTCCATTAATTTTTTCACTGCTGCAATTGGACAGCGAACCCAGATTGAGCCCAGACCTGAGAAGTCTTGACGGATTTCACCGCATTTAACTTGGTCTAGGGTACATCCGCCCACTTTTACCACTGCTTCTTTCACGTCTTCTGGCGTGACGGAGTCATCCAATTTTGAGATTCGCACTTCAGCGGTTTTCTCAGGTCTAGAGACTTGAACGACATCATTATTTAGAACTTCCCTCAGTTTATTGGCGAGAGCATCTGCTTTCTCGCCGCTAGTTGCTCCGGGTACTTCTATAATAGTTGCCCCCGTGACAGCCCGCTTGAACCGCACTCCCTGAATCTGTAGTTCACTTAGATCAATCTTTGACCTGGCCTCCTTTAGAATGTCCCCGTAAGTGGTCTTGCCGTCTCCGGTTTCTTGCTTTAGCGTAAGAATTACTGCCGCCGAACGAGGAAGGCGCAGATTGCCGGATTTGGGCTTCTTAGGCTTCTGCCTGTCCTTCTTGGGCTTCGTAGCCTTCTGCTGATGCATTTGCGGAGCCGAGCGAGGATTTGCTACCTTATTAGTTTGTCCTGTTCGGCCCGCAATCCTCCAAGATTCATCCCTAACCGTAGGAGCTGACGGCATAGGCTGAGGAGAAGGTGATCCGGCAGAGCGAGCCGCGGCGGCTTCGGCTGCTGCGAGGTTCGTCTTATTCTGCCTTCTTTTCTTCCCTTTCCCCGTCTCTTTGTTACCTTTTTGCGGTTCCTCAGTAGGATTCGGGGTACCTCGTCTTGTAGCTGACCTGAGAGCGATTTCGGGCTTCTGGTTATGGGGAGCGACCTGCTGAGCAACCTGTTTCCGGTCAGCTGCCAGCGGGGGCCGCATTGGTTTGGCCGGTAGAAGCCTGCCCTCCAGCTCTAAAGCTCCCATCCTCGCATCAAGCATCAGCCCTATTTGTTCCGTCACGGATCTTGTTATATCCTCGATACTAAGGGACCCTCTGACACCCTTGCGGGAGCTACTGGTGTTCTCTTTGGGTGGAGACGGCCTCTTAAACTGGTCCCGAAAGTCTGCTCTCAGCTGCGCCATCTCGGCTCGAAGCTCCGCCACCTGGGCGTGCAAGCATTCATTTTGCACCTGTAGTCGCCTTGTCTCTTCCGAGGAAGTACGCTCTGCGAGGTGCTCGAACGCGTCTCTGATAGACACGATAGCGTCCTTTAATTTCCTCACATGGGTGCCTTTCAGATTGTTGGAGGTTGTGGCAACCGAGGATATTACCTGAAGGCTACCCTGAACTCGCTTGTCAAGCGCAGCCGCAGAGAGATCGTTCTCCGTACCAGACTGATCTGAGCTGGTTTTGGTGCTACCTGCCTGGCTGCGACTTGACAATGGCCGTTGTAGGGCAGCCGCCTCTTCCTCTGCCTTTAATCTAAGGTCTTCTCTGTTGGCGCGTCTTAACTCTTCTTTGGCCTTGGCCAGACTAACATTGTGGCCTCTGGAAGAGAACCGGCCGCGGCCTCGCTTAGACACAGGCCGGTCTCCCTTCTCAGGGCCCCCCTCGGAGTCTGACCCCAGGCCGCCGGACCCGCGCGTTTGCCAGAACCGTCCATCACTGTCGCTCAATGACAAGTAATAGTCGGTCTCAGCCCACTTATCACCGTGTCCGTTGCGACGAACTGGATCAGAGCACACAGATATCATGCTCTCTGCATCAGATTCACCAGCCGCCTCTTTTCCATCCACGCGGGCCTCCTGTTCCATTTCATTAGGGGCAACAGCCTCCGACCCCATCCTGCAGTTTTCCTGCGCTGGTGCCTGGGCCACCAGCTCGCGATCGCAGCGGGTCAGAACCACCCGTAAATCCGGGAGCGATCCCCCCAGTGCAGTCTGAGCCTCCATGCGCGAGACCACCGCCCGTTCACACGCACATCCGGCACCCCACCATGCGAAGGGACAGTTGACCTCGACGGCCCCGCCGCAGCCTCCAGGAGCTGTGGGGTGGGCCCGGGTTTCCCCCGCCCCAGCTTCAGAAAATCGGCCCGGGCCCTCCCCGCACCCTGGCCTCGTCCTCTCTTATTGGACCCGGAGCCGGGCCTTGCTTCGGGGCCGGAAGCATCGCCACTGGATACCCCGGACCCGTCCTCCTCGCTCAGCAGCCGCTTCCGCGCGTCCCCGGACCGACTCGAGGCGGGAACATGCAGCGAGCCATCGGAATCGGCTGTGTCATTTTCGGCGTCGGTCACCAACGGCGAAAAGCAGATGTCATCACTAGGCAGGTCGCGAGTGTCAACCTTACCGGGTGAAAAGAACTCCTCCCTACCTGCCGGGAGCATTTCATGTCCGCCGCGTGCCCTTCTCCCACAGAACACTCTCGTGGGGATTGGCGTGGGTGACCGCACGTATTCTTGCGGTACCACGAGCGCCTCCTCTTCTCTGTCCTCACCATCCGCAGGGATGGCGTGACGTATAAAACGCCCGTGTTTGTCCCGGACTGGGCGGTACTCCATGGTTTGGGGGTTAGAAGATGGTGTTGGTGGTGTCGTAGCAGACGCCTTTGCATCATCCCTGTCCCCTCCTCCGCGCAATCTTAAACCTAATTCGCATGCATCGTTGTCAATTAAACATTTGCCATGGTCGTCGTTGGTTATCGTCCTTGAGTGCTTTGCCCCCCCAGAATACGATGGGCAGAATGTCACCACAGCGCGGGCACTTGCCCGTTCTGTGGTGTCACCGAGGATTGAGACCCCCTGGAGTAGTTTACACTTTTTAAAGCCACTCATTTTTTGCTATTTTTTAAGGAGGTATGCCCCCCCTCTGACGTTCATGACTGGGCTCCCCCCAGCCACGCATCCCATCGGCACGCCCGTCACACCTTGGGATTGGGGATTTTTTATAGTGGTTAACTCCACGTGACCCTCCTCTCAGTGAGGGAGGTCCCCGGTCCGCTCAGTGCGGGTTACGGGTTGCCCGTCAGTGACCGTAGCCACAACAACGCGCCAGGTAGTCTAAGCTACCCTAGAGTAGCTCGTGAACCGAGCTCCACCTGCGTCCCATGGGGACCTGGCGTCTCGCACTGTGCCCTCTGCTGGTTTCAGAGGGACACGCGGAGCCGCTCCTCGTGTGCTGTTCTTAGTCTGGCTCCTCTCCTCAGGCCTGTCCGGCTTGGGAAGCCCTATCCGGCATAGCCCTGAGGGTCATTGGAGCACGCAAGCCCCTTCACCACGGCAAGGTGACAGCAATCGAAGGGGATGTTGAGACTAACCTAACCTAACCTTTTTTTTTTTTTTTTAGAGGGGAAAATGCGTTACGCATATCGCCGGGCCTCGGGAACGTAAAGCCCAGGCGGTTATGCGGGACTCCCATTTCGGTGTACCCACTAAAAACCCCTCTTTTTGCCGCCTCGTCGCTAAAAGGCGAGACCACGGGAACTCCGAAGTACACTACCGTGGCCTCGCCAGCGGCTGGCTGTTGAGCCTCCTCTTTGAGGAATTTGTCCTCTTACGCTGGGTATGGCGTGGCTAGATGCCACGCTCTTCGCCTCGAGGACCTATACCTTTAGGGTGACAGTCGTCCCCGTGACTGCCCCCCGGAGGTCCTCCTTAAGGCGGCAAGCGGCGGTCATGGGCGACTCGCCTGCGCCCGGGTCTCTTGCGCCGCATCGGGTGAGCTTCCACGTCCTGCTCCCGCGCGCGCTCAGAGGCTTCTTTCTCCGTCATTACTAGTTGACTGTAGTAAGACACCGCCTTCCATTTAGCCCTATTTTCTAGGATGCCCCTTACGACGCTGGGTAGCGACAAGTCGCTGCCGACCACCGCGGTCAGCTGGTTCCGCGCCTCGTTCCACCCCCTGCACTCTGCCAGCGTGTGCTGTGCTGTGTCTTCAGCATTATCGCAGTGATGACACGCTGGCGTTGGCTCCCTCCCGGATATTTTGCACAGGTACTTCCCAAAACACCCATGGCCCGTAAGCACCTGTGCGAGGTGGAAAGTTACCACTCCATGTTGTCTCTCTATCCATTCTTTCAGCATGGGCTGGATCGCGTTGACCGTCCAGTGGCCGGCACTTGGGGTCTCCAGTCTTTCGCCCCACTTGCGAAGGAGTAAATCTTGGGCATTTACCCTCCAGCGCTTCACCTCCTCGAGCATAGGCTCTTGCCCTCTAGCTCTCGACTCCGCGATCTGGGTGTACACTCCTGCCAGAGCTTCTGCGTCTAAATTCCAAGGAGGTGTCCCAGCGAGTGCATAGGCTGCCTCGCAGGAGATCGTGCGGTATCCTCTGATGACTCTTATCGCCATGACCCTTTGCGGTCTTCGCAGAAGGGTCTGGTTGTGGGCGTTGAGAGCATCAACCCAGATGGGCGCTCCATATAGGGCCATCGACCGCACTGCCATAGTGTACAGACGGCGGCAGCCCACGTTAGGTCCTCCTACATTTGGCAGAAGCCGGCTTAGTGCTCCGGCTGCTCCCAACAGTTTTGGAGCTAGGCGCTTGAAGTGTTCCTTGAAGTTCCACCGGCTGTCGAGGACAAGTCCCAGATATTTCATTGTCGACCCGATGCCGATGGAAACTCCACCTACCATTAGTTGAGCGCCCGCAGGGGGCGCTCTTCTGGGTTCATGAAAGCAGAGGGCCTCCGACTTGTTGAGAGCAACTTCTAATCCCAGCTTACGGATCCTACCCACCACTTGAGCCACTCCCGCTGTTGCTTTTATGGCAGCTTCCCTAAATGTACTAACCGACGCGGTAACGAGAGTGTCATCGGCGTAGCACGTCAGTTCCACCCCCGGGGGATTTCTGCCGCGGAGCACCCAGTCATAGCCGATATTCCACAGGAGTGGTCCCAAGACTGACCCCTGTGGAACTCCGCATGACATAGGTTTCTGGTGCCACTCATTTTGTGCGGGGTATTTTACCGCCCTATCGGATAGGTACGACTCGATGACTTTCCGCAGGTAAAGCGGTACGGTGTGATATCTAAGCGCCTCTTGAATGCAGCCCCAAGGCAGGGTGTTAAAAGCATTTGATATATCCAAAGATACTGCGAGGACAACCCCGCCTTGGGACACCGTCTCCTCCGCCAAGACTTTGACTCGGGCGATCGCGTCGACGGTGGATCGACATCGGCGAAAGCCATACTGCTTTTCACTTAGATTTGGCCCTGCGTTTTCTAGATGCTTGACGAGGCGGAGCGAGATGACTCGCTCAAAGAGTTTGCTCACCTCGTCGAGCAGTACGATTTGGCGGTATGCTGACGGTGAGTCGACCGGACGTCTTTCTTTTTGGATGAGGACTAGTTTTCCCGTCTTCCACGCTCGTGGAAATCTGCCCTGTCCAAAGCATGCACTGAATAGTGCCCTAACTCGGAGTTTGAGAGGCCCCAGTGCTACTACCCATGCGCGGCCAGGTATACCGTCCGGACCCGGCGCTGTATTCTTCTGCTTTAGGCGTAGCACTGCGGCTCCTAGTTCTCCCTCGGTAACTTCTGGCAAATTTGGAGCCTCTTCATTAGTGCCAGCCAGATGTTCCGGCGGTGCCATCAGAGGTGGTGTGTGGTCAGCTCTGTCCGGGAACAGAGTGTTTACCACTCGCTGCAGGAGCTGGGGCTGAAGGGTCTGTGTCAGTCGTGGGGTCCACGGACGGAGTTTGCACCTCACCATTTTATATGGTCTTCCCCACGGGTCTTTGTTGAGACTCTCCAGCATCTCCTTTTCGGCTAGGTCTTTCGCTCTTCCGATCGCAGTTTGCAGCGATACGACTAGGTTTCTGTATGCTGCGTAGAGCTGGGCCTCTTCGTCAATATCACGCCGTTGTCTTCTGCGACTTCTAGTATACTGGCGCCGCGCCGCAATACAAGATTTTCGCAATTGAGCCAATTCTGTAGACCACCAGTATACCTTTCGCTGTGGCGGACGGGGCCCAACCCTAGGCATGGCTACATCGCAGTTGTCGGTCATGGCATCCAGAAGCCACTGTGATTCCCCTTCAATGTCCAAGGGACCACCGGCTGCCGGTAGCCAGGACTTAACTAGAGCCGCTTCCTCCGGTAGTTCGCGATTCAGACGTTTCATTGCCCACCGTGGGCTGTCCCCTTCCATGGGGTTTCTTGGGCCTGTTGTTATCGTCTGGAGTGTAGAAACATCGTACCTTATGTACCTATGATCCGAAAGGGTCTCTACGTCCTCCAGAACTTCCCAGCTCTGGACACGACGAGCTAGAGCAGCGTCGGCAAAGGTAATATCGACAATTGAGCCACCTTGTTGTCGCACGCATGTGTGTGCTGTTCCACGGTTCACTACCTGTAGATCATAGGCCACAGCCCACTCCTCCAAGCACTGCCCGCGAACATCCGTTACAGTGGAACCCCACGCCCCGGACTTTGCATTAAAATCTCCGGCAATTAACACGGGTGTGGGATGCAGCTGCCTGGCTACGGCGCCCACCTCTGTAAGGAACTGCTCAAAATCCGCCAGGTTCTTGTTGGGCGAAAAGTAGCATCCTACTACTGCAATGCTATCATGGATTGCAGCTACGTAGCCGTGACCCTTTATAATGCCTTGAAAGGGTGGGGAGCCCGCTAAGCTCCGCGACACTAGGGCAACGGTATTGTCTACGTCCCCAACCCATCCTGTACGGGTAGGTACGGAGTATGGCTCCGCAATTACCGCTATATTTATCAACCACTCTGCTATGCTCTGGAACAGGAGATCCTGAGCCCTGGCACAGTGGTTGAGATTCGCCTGCAGCACTTTAATGGCCATATTTATTTTATGTCATTTGTAGACTCCATCTGTACCTCATCCACAGTAGGGGTGGGTGAGCGTACGGGCTGGCTGGGCGGCGAGGGGGCCCGGGAGATATTTCCAGCCTTGGTGTTTGATCTCTTTAGAGGGGCAGTACAGGTCTTGCTCCCTGTCCTATGCCCCGCATCTTTGCCAGATGCTGCACAAAGGGTGCAGTGTGGCTTCGCTGTGCACTCCTTCACCCTGTGTCCCGTCTGGCCACAGCGGTAGCACAGTTCGGATCTGTCGATCTCAGAGAGACATTTCGCCTTTACATGACCCACCTCGAAGCATCGGTAACACCTTTGGGGGCGAGTTTCAAGGAGCTTCACTTGCGCTGATACCCAGCCTATAAGCAGCCTTCCTGCTTCGGTTACTTTTTTGGCAGCAGCGACTGGACACCGAACCCACACAGAGCCTAGACTCCAGGGGTCCAGCTTTATGTCGCCAACTTTCACTTCCTGGGTTACACACACCCCAGCTCGTGCTATCGCTTCAGCGATATCCTCCGCTATGACTGAGTCGTCAAAGCCCGATACGCGTAGTTCGACGCATTTTGTGGGACGGGATACGCGCACCTCTTCGGAACTAAAGAGCTGGCTAAGTTTTTCAGCCAGTTTGTCCGCTTTGGGTCCACTAGTGGCCCCTGATATTTCCAGCAATCGTGCGCCAGTAGCTGTGACTTTGAACCGGACTGACTGAATTTCGAGCTCGGATAGGTTTACTTTTTCTTTAGCTGTGGCAAGAACACTTTTATAAGTGATGCCCTTGCCTTCAGCTTCTGGCTGTAGGGACAGAACTACAGCTGAGGAGCGGGGTACCCGTAGTTTTCTCGCCTTTTGTGCTTGAGTCCGCGGTGCCACTTTCCCTTGTGATTGTGTTCGCTTTTGAGCAGGGTTAAGCTTGCCGGCTGTGGCGGAATCTTTGGCTGATGATCCCTGTACAGCTTTCTTGGCCTTTCTGCCTACTGCTTTGCTCCAACTTCCTTGTGCCGAGGTAGGCGCGTCGATCACTGCTGTTGCCTTACGTATTTGCCTGGCTTCGGCCGCCTCCTTAGCAGCCAAACTGGCTTTTTTACGCTTCGGTTTGCGTTTTGTCTGCTTCTCGTCGTCGGGCATGGAAGACGCGGAGGAAGGAACCGCTTCCATTTCTGGCACGGACGCATGTCTAGTAGGACCTGCAGGGGCAGTCTGTGCTGCCCGCTGATCGGAGGCCAGAGGTGGCCGTATCCGTGTCTCCGGAAGGAGGCGACACTCTAGGGTTTTGAGTCGGGCGTTTAGCATGTCATCCAGTTGCGAACGGTTTTTGTTCAGCGCCTCCTCAACGAGCTGTCTCATTTCTGACTCGGATGTCACGGCAGGTTGGTTGCGTATTTCTTGAACCTGTCGTCGCAGTTCCGCTAGCTGGCATGAAAGTTGTGCATTTGCTGCCTCCAGACGGGCTACTTCTTCTGTCGCAGTACGCGTCCTTAGCTCCTCGAAGATATCACCGATAGCGGCGACTGAGTCCTTAAGGAGTCTTTGGTGTGTGCCCTTTAGGTGACCTGACGTGGAAATTACGTGCTTCACAGCATTAAGGGCTCCCTGCATCTTTGCTTCTAGGGCGGTTGATGTTAAATCCTCCTGGCTATGGCCAGATTGGCCTGGTAGGAACCGGTTCATTTGGCCTCTGCCCCAGTTCGGTGTCCCCTTGAGATATTTGTTGCGCAGGGGCATGCTTCCTTCACTACCAGATCTGCGGTCATTATCGGAGCCTGATGTTCCCTCTTCAGTGGGTTGTTTGACGCCTGGTTTGCGCCAGTGTTTCCCGGTGGGGATACTTATCTTTGAGCTCACCGTTGCCATGCTGCCCTCGGATGAGTCAGACCCCGAAAGCAGGGTCTCTTCCACCTCTTTCTCATTGGGGATCGCATTCTTTGACCCCATCCTGTCGCTTTTTGGAGTTGGTGCCTTGGCTACCGGCTCGACCGTCCCCGAAAGCCGGGTCACATCCACCTCTTCCTCACTGGGAGTCCCAGTCTCCGACCCCAACCTGCCGCGTTTTGGAGCAGGTGCATGGGCCACAGGCTTGCGGTCGTAGCGGACCAGGACCACCCGTAGGTCCGGAAGCGAACCCCCCAGTGCCTCCGTGCGCGCAATCGCCGCATCTTCATTATGCACATCCGTCACCCCGCTATGCGAAGGGACAGTTGCCATCGACGACCTCACCGTAGCCTCCATGAGCTCTGGGGTGGGTCCGGGTTTCCCCCGCCCCGGCTTCAGAAAATCGGCCCTGGTCCTCCCCGAACCCTGGCCTCGTCCTCTCTTATTTGACCCGGAGCCAGGCCTTGCTTCGGGGCCGGAAGCATCGCCACTGGATACCCCGGACCCGTCCTCTTCGCTCAACATCCGCTTCCGCGCTTCCCCGGACCGACTCGAGGCGGGAACATGCAACGAGCCATCGGAATCAGCCGTTTCGGTATCGGCGTCCGTCGCCAGTAGCGAGTAGTCTATCTCCTCTCTGGGAAGGTCGCGATCGTCCAGTTTCCCAGGGGAAAAGAATTCCTCCCGATCTGGCGAGAGCATATTGGGCGCGCCGCGAGCCCTCCTCCCACAAAACACCCTAGTGGGGATTGGTGTAGGCGACCGCGCGAACTCCTGCAGCACTATTGGCGCCTCCTCCT
The DNA here is from genome assembly GCA_947086415.1 of Pammene aurita. NCBI lineage: Eukaryota > Metazoa > Arthropoda > Insecta > Lepidoptera > Tortricidae > Pammene > Pammene aurita. The sequence continues at coordinate 44,214,270 of OX352293.1, read as the reverse complement.
TTCCGTCCTCGTCTTCCTCGGCATCGGGGATGGCGTGGCGAATAAAACGACCCGCTTTGTCCCGGACTGGGCGAAACTCCATCACTGGGGGATTTGGAGAGGGTGCCGCCTTCGCACCTTCCTCGTCCCCTCCTCCACGTAACCTTAAAACTAATTCATATGCATCGATGTCCAGTAAACGTTTGCCATGATCGTCGTTTATCGTCGTCCTAGAGCGGTGTGCCCCCCCAGAATACGGTGGGCAGCATGACACCACAGCGCGGGCACCTGCCCGTTCTGTGGTGTCACAGGGGATAGGGACCCCCTGGAGTAGTAATTTACTATTTTGGCCACTCATGATTTCGCTATTTTTTAAGGAGGTATGCCCCCCCTCTGACGTTCATGACTGGGCTCCCCCCAGCCACGCATCCCATCGGCACGCCAGTCACACCTTGGGATTGGGGATTTTTTATAGTGGTTAACTCCACGTGACCCTCCTCTCAGTGAGGGAGGTCCCCGGTCCGCTCAGTGTGGGTTACGGGTTGCCCGTCAGTGGCCGTAGCCACAACAACGCGCCAGGTAGTCTAAGCTACCCTATAGTAGCTCGTGAACCGAGCTCCACCTGCGTCCCATGGGGACCTGGCGTCTCACACTGTGCCCTCTGCTGGTTTCAGAGGGACACGCGGAGCCGCCCCCCGTGTGCTGTTCTTAGTCTGGCTCCTCTCCTCAGGCCTGTCCGGCTTGGGAGGCCCTATCCGGCATAGCCCTGAGGGTCATCGGAGCACGCAAGCCCCTTCACCACGGCAAGGTGACAGCAATCGAAGGGGAACCTAACCTTTTTTTTTTTTTTTTTTTTTTTTTTTTTTTTTTTTTTTTTTTTTTTTTTTTTTTTTTTTTTTTTTTTTTTTTTTTTTTTTTTTGAGGGGAAAATGCGTTACGCATACCACTGAGGCACGGGGACGGGCCCCAGCGGTTATGTGGGACTCCCATATAGGCTAATGAGACCCATGGTGTACCCACTAAAAACCCCTCTGTGTGCCGGCTCACTGCTGTAAAGGCGAGGCCACAGGGACGCCGAAGCACAACTTTCGCGACCTCGCCAGCGGCTGTCCAGAGATCGAACGCGACTCAAGGGGGAATTGTTCCCCCGTTCCTCATTTGCGGGCGCACCGCGGGAGCGGCACGCCTTCCAACACAGGGACCCTTGTGTGGGCGACAGACGTCCCCGAGCTTATCGCCCACAGGTGCCCTTAAGGGGGAAGTCGGCGGTCATTAGCCAACCGCCGCCGCCCGACACGTTTGCGGCGCATAGGTTGGGAATCTGGGTCATCTTCCCTTTCGCGCTCCGCCGTTTCTTTTTTCACCATCACCGCTTCGCAGAAATTGAGCACAGCCCTCCAAGATACATCTCTGTCCACCATGCTGCGGACTACGGCGGGTAGCGAGAGGTCGTTACCCACTGCAGCTCTGAGCGTTCGACGTTCCTCATCCCAGGCAGGGCAGTGCTCTAGCGTGTGCTGTGCGCTTTCCTCTGGGCAGCTGTTGCAATGATTCTCATATTGGGCTCAACTCCTATCCTTGTTCCACCTACCACTATGTTCGCGTCAGGCGGAGGAGCATTTCGGGGCCCATGGAAGCATATAGCTTCGGATTTTTGTAGGGCCACTTTCAACCCCAACCGCCGGATTCGACTGACGACGTGAGCGACTCCGACTGTTGCCAGTATAGCCGCCTGTCTAAAATTCTTTCCCCGAGCTGTTACCAAGGTGTCATCGGCATAACAGCAGAGATCTATGCCATGTAGGTTTGCACCTCGTAGAACCCAGTCATACCCAATATTCCACAGAAGTGGTCCAAGAACCGACCCCTGTGGAACACCGCGGGACATCGGGTATCTTGCCCACTCCTTAGGACCCGGGTATGTTACATACCTTTCAGATAAGTACGAATCAATTATCCGCCACAGGTAACCTGGCACCTCGTGGTATCGCAGCGCCTCCTTAACACAACTCCATGGCAGCGTGTTAAATGCATTTGCAATATCTAGAGACACTGCCAAGACAACTTCTCCTCGAGACACTGCTTCGTCTGCCAGGGCCTTAACACGAAGAATGGCACCGACTGTAGAACGACCACCACGGAAACCGAACTGACAGTCCGCCACATCAGGTCCGACACGTGTAAGGTGCTTGATGAGGCGGTTAGCTATTATGCGCTCGAAAAGCTTCGCGACTTCATCAAGTAAAATTATCGGACGGTATGCAGATGGAGAATCTGCCGGGCGCCCTTCCTTTTTTAGCAGAACTAGCTTGCCAGTTTTCCACTGCCGTGGAAATGTGCTTTGTTGAAAGCAAGCTGAAAAACATTCTCAGAATTCTCGGCTCTAGAACTTTGCTGGTCAAGACCCAGGCACGGCCCGGTATACCGTCCAGGCCCGGGGCTGTATTTTTGGCCTTGAGCCTAAGCATAGCTGCTCCTAACTCACCTTCGGAAACATCCGGCACTTCCTCTTCTTCATATATTGCTGTCGGTGCTGGTGCCATTGCGGGTGGCACAAAGTTTTCGCAGGTCGGAAAAAGTGCTTCCACCACATCTCGTAGTAAGTCTGGCTCGAGAATTCGCGTCAGGGGGGGAGCCCAGGAGCGAAGCTTGCTTCGTACCATCTTATATGGTCGCCCCCACGGGTCATTATTTAGTGTCTTTAACATTTCTTGCTGAGCGCCTTCCTTTGCCTGTTTTATTGCAAGCTGCAGGGCTTTTGTACGCTCTCTGTAGAGTGTATACAGTTCTGTTTCCCGGACAGGATCTCTGAGTCTTCTCCTTCGCTGATGACTATAGAGGCGCCTCGCCGCAACGCATGACCCTCGTAGTTGTTGGAGATCCATTGACCACCAGTAAACCTGCCGTTTAGGCGGATGGGGCTTAGCTCGAGGCATTGCTGCGTCGCAAATGTTTATCATGGCTCCATTGAGCCACTGTGCTTCTTCTTCTACGTCTACCGGGTCTGCAGGGACCGGGTTCCAGGCTTGAACATTTGCGGCTAGAGCTAATGACTCCCTATCGAGAAGTTTCAGTGCCCAACGCGGTCCGTCGCCAGGTAGTGACTGACTAATAGGACCACTGGCAGTATTTGGGACCGTGGAGACCTTGTATTGTATGTAGCGGTGATCCGATAACGTTTCCTCATTTTCTAGCACTTCCCAAGCGTGGATGTGACGTCCCAGGGCAGCATTTGCAAATGTCACGTCTACAATGGAGCCACCCTGTTGGCGCACACATGTGTTGACTGAGCCCTGATTGACCACGATCAGACCTGCCGCAATTGCCCACTCTTCCAATTCATATCCTCGCACGTCTGTAGACGGTGATCCCCACGCTGTGGACTTGGCGTTTAGATCACCGGCAACAAGCACGGGCCGTGGATGGCTTCGGCCGATAACTGCACCCACATCTGCCAGGTAGGACTCGAATTCGGCCAAGCTCCTATTAGGCGAGAAATAAACACCCACCACCATGATGCCGCCGAGGAGCACAGCTACGAATCCTTTTCCCTTCTCTACTTTCTCGAAAGGAGGTGAGCCAGCAGCAGTTTGGGTGATTATCGCCACCAAACCGTCATGGTCCCCAGCCCAATTGTCCCTTTGGGGGATAAAGTATGGTTCGGAGACGATAGCCACGTGTGCCAACCACTGCGACATGCTCTGGAACAGGAGGTCCTGAGCTCTAAGGCAGTGGTTGAGGTTCCCCTGTAAGAATGTTAGTGCCATTATATTATATCCATTGGCGCTACCTGCTCAGCCTCAGCCGCAACAGTAGCGGATGGGTGGACGGATTGCGAGGGAGCACGGGAGCTATCGCTATTCTTCTTCCCCTTCTTATTTTGCTCGGATGCATTACACGCCTTGCTACCGATTGTGTGTCCTGCCGGTTTGTTGGCCGCCGCACAGAGAACACAGTGCGGCGTGGCTGAGCATGTGGCCGCCTTATGACCAGACTGTCCACAGCGATAACACAAGTCGCTTCGGTCCCTTGCACTTTGCGCGAACATGACCCGCTTCAAGACAGCGGAAGCAGCGCATAGGTTTTTGTTCAAGCAGCTGTACACTTGCCGAGACCCATCCAACAAGGAGTCGGCCGCCCTCCATTAATTTTTTCACTGCTGCAATTGGACAGCGAACCCAGATTGAGCCCAGACCTGAGAAGTCTTGACGGATTTCACCGCATTTAACTTGGTCTAGGGTACATCCGCCCACTTTTACCACTGCTTCTTTCACGTCTTCTGGCGTGACGGAGTCATCCAATTTTGAGATTCGCACTTCAGCGGTTTTCTCAGGTCTAGAGACTTGAACGACATCATTATTTAGAACTTCCCTCAGTTTATTGGCGAGAGCATCTGCTTTCTCGCCGCTAGTTGCTCCGGGTACTTCTATAATAGTTGCCCCCGTGACAGCCCGCTTGAACCGCACTCCCTGAATCTGTAGTTCACTTAGATCAATCTTTGACCTGGCCTCCTTTAGAATGTCCCCGTAAGTGGTCTTGCCGTCTCCGGTTTCTTGCTTTAGCGTAAGAATTACTGCCGCCGAACGAGGAAGGCGCAGATTGCCGGATTTGGGCTTCTTAGGCTTCTGCCTGTCCTTCTTGGGCTTCGTAGCCTTCTGCTGATGCATTTGCGGAGCCGAGCGAGGATTTGCTACCTTATTAGTTTGTCCTGTTCGGCCCGCAATCCTCCAAGATTCATCCCTAACCGTAGGAGCTGACGGCATAGGCTGAGGAGAAGGTGATCCGGCAGAGCGAGCCGCGGCGGCTTCGGCTGCTGCGAGGTTCGTCTTCTTCTGCCTTCTTTTCTTCCCTTTCCCCGTCTCTTTGTTACCTTTTTGCGGTTCCTCAGTAGGATTCGGGGTACCTCGTCTTGTAGCTGACCTGAGAGCGATTTCGGGCTTCTGGTTATGGGGAGCGACCTGCTGAGCAACCTGTTTCCGGTCAGCTGCCAGCGGGGGCCGCATTGGTTTGGCCGGTAGAAGCCTGCCCTCCAGCTCTAAAGCTCCCATCCTCGCATCAAGCATCAGCCCTATTTGTTCCGTCACGGATCTTGTTATATCCTCGATACTAAGGGACCCTCTGACACCCTTGCGGGAGCTACTGGTGTTCTCTTTGGGTGGAGACGGCCTCTTAAACTTGTTTACTTCGGTGTATGTCTACGTGTCTGTATTCCTTTTTGTATTTTTTTTTCTGTATTGCGACAATAAATGCTTTTTTATTTATTTTATTTATTTATTAAACTGGTCCCGAAAGTCTGCTCTCAGCTGCGCCATCTCGGCTCGAAGCTCCGCCACCTGGGCGCGCAAGCATTCATTTTGCACCTGTAGTCGCCTTGTCTCTTCCGAGGAAGTACGCTCTGCGAGGTGCTCGAACGCGTCTCTGATAGACACGATAGCGTCCTTTAATTTCCTCACATGGGTGCCTTTCAGATTGTTGGAGGTTGTGGCAACCGAGGATATTACCTGAAGGCTACCCTGAACTCGCTTGTCAAGCGCAGCCGCAGAGAGATCGTTCTCCGTACCAGACTGATCTGAGCTGGTTTTGGTGCTACCTGCCTGGCTGCGACTTGACAATGGCCGTTGTAGGGCAGCCGCCTCTTCCTCTGCCTTTAATCTAAGGTCTTCTCTGTTGGCGCGTCTTAACTCTTCTTTGGCCTTGGCCAGACTAACATTGTGGCCTCTGGAAGAGAACCGGCCGCGGCCTCGCTTAGACACAGGCCGGTCTCCCTTCTCAGGGCCCCCCTCGGAGTCTGACCCCAGGCCGCCGGACCCGCGCGTTTGCCAGAACCGTCCATAACTGTCGCTCAATGACAAGTAATAGTCGGTCTCAGCCCACTTATCACCGTGTCCGTTGCGACGAACTGGATCAGAGCACACAGATATCATGCTCTCTGCATCAGATTCACCAGCCGCCTCTTTTCCATCCACGCGGGCCTCCTGTTCCATTTCATTAGGGGCAACAGCCTCCGACCCCATCCTGCAGTTTTCCTGCGCTGGTGCCTGGGCCACCAGCTCGCGATCGCAGCGGGTCAGAACCACCCGTAAATCCGGGAGCGATCCCCCCAGTGCAGTCTGAGCCTCCATGCGCGAGACCACCGCCCGTTCACCACGCACATCCGGCACCCCACCATGCGAAGGGACAGTTGACCTCGACGGCCCCGCCGCAGCCTCCAGGAGCTGTGGGGTGGGCTCGGGTTTCCCCCGCCCCAGCTTCAGAAAATCGGCCCGGGCCCTCCCCGCACCCTGGCCTCGTCCTCTCTTATTGGCCCCGAGGCCGGGCCTTGCTTCGGGGCCGGAAGCATCGCCACTGGATACCCCGGACCCGTCCTCCTCGCTCAGCAGCCGCTTCCGCGCGTCCCCGGACCGACTCGAGGCGGGAACATGCAGCGAGCCATCGGAATCGGCTGTGTCATTTTCGGCGTCGGTCACCAACGGCGAAAAGCAGATGTCATCACTAGGCAGGTCGCGAGTGTCAACCTTACCGGGTGAAAAGAACTCCTCCCTACCTGCCGGGAGCATTTCATGTCCGCCGCGTGCCCTTCTCCCACAGAACACTCTCGTGGGGATTGGCGTGGGTGACCGCACGTATTCTTGCGGTACCACGAGCGCCTCCTCTTCTCTGTCCTCACCATCCGCAGGGATGGCGTGACGTATAAAACGCCCGTGTTTGTCCCGGACTGGGCGGTACTCCATGGTTTGGGGGTTAGAAGATGGTGTTGGTGGTGTCGTAGCAGACGCCTTTGCATCATCCCTGTCCCCTCCTCCGCGCAATCTTAAACCTAATTCGCATGCATCGTTGTCAATTAAACATTTGCCATGGTCGTCGTTGGTTATCGTCCTTGAGTGCTTTGCCCCCCCAGAATACGATGGGCAGAATGTCACCACAGCGCGGGCACTTGCCCGTTCTGTGGTGTCACCGAGGATTGAGACCCCCTGGAGTAGTTTACACTTTTTAAAGCCACTCATTTTTTGCTATTTTTTAAGGAGGTATGCCCCCCCTCTGACGTTCATGACTGGGCTCCCCCCAGCCATGCATCCCATCGGCACGCCCGTCACACCTTGGGATTGGGGATTTTTTATAGTGGTTAACTCCACGTGACCCTCCTCTCAGTGAGGGAGGTCCCCGGTCCGCTCAGTGCGGGTTACGGGTTGCCCGTCAGTGACCGTAGCCACAACAACGCGCCAGGTAGTCTAAGCTACCCTAGAGTAGCTCGTGAACCGAGCTCCACCTGCGTCCCATGGGGACCTGGCGTCTCGCACTGTGCCCTCTGCTGGTTTCAGAGGGACACGCGGAGCCGCTCCTCGTGTGCTGTTCTTAGTCTGGCTCCTCTCCTCAGGCCTGTCCGGCTTGGGAAGCCCTATCCGGCATAGCCCTGAGGGTCATTGGAGCACGCAAGCCCCTTCACCACGGCAAGGTGACAGCAATCGAAGGGGAACCTAACCTTTTTTTTTTTTTTTTTTTAAGAGGGGAAAATGCGTTACGCATACCACTGAGGCACGGGGACGGGCCCCAGTGGTTATGTGGGACTCCCATATAGGCTAATGAGACCCATGGTGTACCCACTAAAAACCCCTCTGTGTGCCGGCTCACTGCTGTAAAGGCGAGGCCACAGGGACGCCGAAGCACAACTTCCGCGACCTCGCCAGCGGCTGTCCGGAGATCGGACGCGACTCAAGGGGGAATTGTTCCCCCGTTCCTCATTTGCGGGCGCACCGCGGGAGCGGCACGCCTTCCAACACAGGGACCCTTGTGTGGGCGACAGACGTCCCCGAGCTTATCGCCCACAGGTGCCCTTAAGGGGGAAGTCGGCGGTCATAAGCCAACCGCCGCCGCCCGACACGTTTGCGGCGCATAGGTTGGGAATCTGGGTCATCTTCCCTTTCGCGCTCCGCCGTTTCTTTTTTCACCATCACCGCTTCGCAGAAATTGAGCACAGCCCTCCAAGATACATCTCTGTCCACCATGCTGCGGACTACGGCGGGTAGCGAGAGGTCGTTACCCACTGCAGCTCTGAGCGTTCGACGTTCCTCATCCCAGGCAGGGCAGTGCTCTAGCGTGTGCTGTGCGCTTTCCTCTGGGCAGCTGTTGCAATGATGACATTTTTTGGTCAATTCCCTTCTCGCTATTTGGTGCAAGTACCATCCAAAACAACCGTGCCCCGACAGGATCTGTGTCAGTCTGAATGTCATAGGGCCATGGTCCCGGTCAAGCCATTGTTTTAGGACCGGACGGACTGCCTCGATGGTCCTATGACCAGCACTAGGATACGCAAGCCTCTGCTCCCAAATTTCCATCATTTCAAGGCGAATAGCGTCACGCCGTCCTTCGATTTCTCTTGGTGCTGGTGAATCGCCTCTCTCAGATGCCTCCTCGCGCCAGCGGTAGACCGCTGCGAGGGCTTTTGCTTCAAGGTCCCAAGGAAGAGACCCAGCCAGCACACATGCTGCTTCGAAGGAAATCGTACGATACCCTCGAATTGTCTTTGTGGCCATTGCCCTTTGCGGTGTTTTTAAGACAGATATTACCTCCCTTTCAAGTATGTCAGCCCATACTGGGGCCCCATACAGAGCCATTGATCTCACCACTCCCATATAAAGCCGTCGACATGACGCCTTTGCCCCCCCCGTGTTCGGGAGTATACGCCCTAAAGCGCAAGCTGCTCCCAGCAATTTCGGCATCAAGCTCTTGAAGTGAGCATGAAATGTCCACCTACTGTCTAGTACGAGCCCCAGGTATCTCATATTGGGCTCAACTCCTATCCTTGTTCCACCTACCACTATGTTCGCGTCAGGCGGAGGAGCATTTCGGGGCCCATGGAAGCATATAGCTTCGGATTTTTGTAGGGCCACTTTCAACCCCAACCGCCGGATTCGACTGACGACGTGAGCGACTCCGACTGTTGCCAGTATAGCCGCCTGTCTAAAATTCTTTCCCCGAGCTGTTACCAAGGTGTCATCGGCATAACAGCAGAGATCTATGCCATGTAGGTTTGCACCTCGTAGAACCCAGTCATACCCAATATTCCACAGAAGTGGTCCAAGAACCGACCCCTGTGGAACACCGCGGGACATCGGGTATCTTGCCCACTCCTTAGGACCCGGGTATGTTACATACCTTTCAGATAAGTACGAATCAATTATCCGCCACAGGTAACCTGGCACCTCGTGGTATCGCAGCGCCTCCTTAACACAACTCCATGGCAGCGTGTTAAATGCATTTGCAATATCTAGAGACACTGCCAAGACAACTTCTCCTCGAGACACTGCTTCGTCTGCCAGGGCCTTAACACGAAGAATGGCACCGACTGTAGAACGACCACCACGGAAACCGAACTGACAGTCCGCCACATCAGGTCCGACACGTGTAAGGTGCTTGATGAGGCGGTTAGCTATTATGCGCTCGAAAAGCTTCGCGACTTCATCAAGTAAAATTATCGGACGGTATGCAGATGGAGAATCTGCCGGGCGCCCTTCCTTTTTTAGCAGAACTAGCTTGCCAGTTTTCCACTGCCGTGGAAATGTGCTTTGTTGAAAGCAAGCTGAAAAACATTCTCAGAATTCTCGGCTCTAGAACTTTGCTGGTCAAGACCCAGGCACGGCCCGGTATACCGTCCAGGCCCGGGGCTGTATTTTTGGCCTTGAGCCTAAGCATAGCTGCTCCTAACTCACCTTCGGAAACATCCGGCACTTCCTCTTCTTCATATATTGCTGTCGGTGCTGGTGCCATTGCGGGTGGCACAAAGTTTTCGCAGGTCGGAAAAAGTGCTTCCACCACATCTCGTAGTAAGTCTGGCTCGAGAATTCGCGTCAGGGGGGGAGCCCAGGAGCGAAGCTTGCTTCGTACCATCTTATATGGTCGCCCCCACGGGTCATTATTTAGTGTCTTTAACATTTCTTGCTGAGCGCCTTCCTTTGCCTGTTTTATTGCAAGCTGCAGGGCTTTTGTACGCTCTCTGTAGAGTGTATACAGTTCTGTTTCCCGGACAGGATCTCTGAGTCTTCTCCTTCGCTGATGACTATAGAGGCGCCTCGCCGCAACGCATGACCCTCGTAGTTGTTGGAGATCCATTGACCACCAGTAAACCTGCCGTTTAGGCGGATGGGGCTTAGCTCGAGGCATTGCTGCGTCGCAAATGTTTATCATGGCTCCATTGAGCCACTGTGCTTCTTCTTCTACGTCTACCGGGTCTGCAGGGACCGGGTTCCAGGCTTGAACATTTGCGGCTAGAGCTAATGACTCCCTATCGAGAAGTTTCAGTGCCCAACGCGGTCCGTCGCCAGGTAGTGACTGACTAATAGGACCACTGGCAGTATTTGGGACCGTGGAGACCTTGTATTGTATGTAGCGGTGATCCGATAACGTTTCCTCATTTTCTAGCACTTCCCAAGCGTGGATGTGACGTCCCAGGGCAGCATTTGCAAATGTCACGTCTACAATGGAGCCACCCTGTTGGCGCACACATGTGTTGACTGAGCCCTGATTGACCACGATCAGACCTGCCGCAATTGCCCACTCTTCCAATTCATATCCTCGCACGTCTGTAGACGGTGATCCCCACGCTGTGGACTTGGCGTTTAGATCACCGGCAACAAGCACGGGCCGTGGATGGCTTCGGCCGATAACTGCACCCACATCTGCCAGGTAGGACTCGAATTCGGCCAAGCTCCTATTAGGCGAGAAATAAACACCCACCACCATGATGCCGCCGAGGAGCACAGCTACGAATCCTTTTCCCTTCTCTACTTTCTCGAAAGGAGGTGAGCCAGCAGCAGTTTGGGTGATTATCGCCACCAAACCGTCATGGTCCCCAGCCCAATTGTCCCTTTGGGGGATAAAGTATGGTTCGGAGACGATAGCCACGTGTGCCAACCACTGCGACATGCTCTGGAACAGGAGGTCCTGAGCTCTAAGGCAGTGGTTGAGGTTCCCCTGTAAGAATGTTAGTGCCATTATATTATATCCATTGGCGCTACCTGCTCAGCCTCAGCCGCAACAGTAGCGGATGGGTGGACGGATTGCGAGGGAGCACGGGAGCTATCGCTATTCTTCTTCCCCTTCTTATTTTGCTCGGATGCATTACACGCCTTGCTACCGATTGTGTGTCCTGCCGGTTTGTTGGCCGCCGCACAGAGAACACAGTGCGGCGTGGCTGAGCATGTGGCCACCTTATGACCAGACTGTCCACAGCGATAACACAAGTCGCTTCGGTCCCTTGCACTTTGCGCGAACATGACCCGCTTCAAGACAGCGGAAGCAGCGCATAGGTTTTTGTTCAAGCAGCTGTACACTTGCCGAGACCCATCCAACAAGGAGTCGGCCGCCCTCCATTAATTTTTTCACTGCTGCAATTGGACAGCGAACCCAGATTGAGCCCAGACCTGAGAAGTCTTGACGGATTTCACCGCATTTAACTTGGTCTAGGGTACATCCGCCCACTTTTACCACTGCTTCTTTCACGTCTTCTGGCGTGACGGAGTCATCCAATTTTGAGATTCGCACTTCAGCGGTTTTCTCAGGTCTAGAGACTTGAACGACATCATTATTTAGAACTTCCCTCAGTTTATTGGCGAGAGCATCTGCTTTCTCGCCGCTAGTTGCTCCGGGTACTTCTATAATAGTTGCCCCCGTGACAGCCCGCTTGAACCGCACTCCCTGAATCTGTAGTTCACTTAGATCAATCTTTGACCTGGCCTCCTTTAGAATGTCCCCGTAAGTGGTCTTGCCGTCTCCGGTTTCTTGCTTTAGCGTAAGAATTACTGCCGCCGAACGAGGAAGGCGCAGATTGCCGGATTTGGGCTTCTTAGGCTTCTGCCTGTCCTTCTTGGGCTTCGTAGCCTTCTGCTGATGCATTTGCGGAGCCGAGCGAGGATTTGCTACCTTATTAGTTTGTCCTGTTCGGCCCGCAATCCTCCAAGATTCATCCCTAACCGTAGGAGCTGACGGCATAGGCTGAGGAGAAGGTGATCCGGCAGAGCGAGCCGCGGCGGCTTCGGCTGCTGCGAGGTTCGTCTTCTTCTGCCTTCTTTTCTTCCCTTTCCCCGTCTCTTTGTTACCTTTTTGCGGTTCCTCAGTAGGATTCGGGGTACCTCGTCTTGTAGCTGACCTGAGAGCGATTTCGGGCTTCTGGTTATGGGGAGCGACCTGCTGAGCAACCTGTTTCCGGTCAGCTGCCAGCGGGGGCCGCATTGGTTTGGCCGGTAGAAGCCTGCCCTCCAGCTCTAAAGCTCCCATCCTCGCATCAAGCATCAGCCCTATTTGTTCCGTCACGGATCTTGTTATATCCTCGATACTAAGGGACCCTCTGACACCCTTGCGGGAGCTACTGGTGTTCTCTTTGGGTGGAGACGGCCTCTTAAACTGGTCCCGAAAGTCTGCTCTCAGCTGCGCCATCTCGGCTCGAAGCTCCGCCACCTGGGCGCGCAAGCATTCATTTTGCACCTGTAGTCGCCTTGTCTCTTCCGAGGAAGTACGCTCTGCGAGGTGCTCGAACGCGTCTCTGATAGACACGATAGCGTCCTTTAATTTCCTCACATGGGTGCCTTTCAGATTGTTGGAGGTTGTGGCAACCGAGGATATTACCTGAAGGCTACCCTGAACTCGCTTGTCAAGCGCAGCCGCAGAGAGATCGTTCTCCGTACCAGACTGATCTGAGCTGGTTTTGGTGCTACCTGCCTGGCTGCGACTTGACAATGGCCGTTGTAGGGCAGCCGCCTCTTCCTCTGCCTTTAATCTAAGGTCTTCTCTGTTGGCGCGTCTTAACTCTTCTTTGGCCTTGGCCAGACTAACATTGTGGCCTCTGGAAGAGAACCGGCCGCGGCCTCGCTTAGACACAGGCCGGTCTCCCTTCTCAGGGCCCCCCTCGGAGTCTGACCCCAGGCCGCCGGACCCGCGCGTTTGCCAGAACCGTCCATAACTGTCGCTCAATGACAAGTAATAGTCGGTCTCAGCCCACTTATCACCGTGTCCGTTGCGACGAACTGGATCAGAGCACACAGATATCATGCTCTCTGCATCAGATTCACCAGCCGCCTCTTTTCCATCCACGCGGGCCTCCTGTTCCATTTCATTAGGGGCAACAGCCTCCGACCCCATCCTGCAGTTTTCCTGCGCTGGTGCCTGGGCCACCAGCTCGCGATCGCAGCGGGTCAGAACCACCCGTAAATCCGGGAGCGATCCCCCCAGTGCAGTCTGAGCCTCCATGCGCGAGACCACCGCCCGTTCACCACGCACATCCGGCACCCCACCATGCGAAGGGACAGTTGACCTCGACGGCCCCGCCGCAGCCTCCAGGAGCTGTGGGGTGGGCTCGGGTTTCCCCCGCCCCAGCTTCAGAAAATCGGCCCGGGCCCTCCCCGCACCCTGGCCTCGTCCTCTCTTATTGGCCCCGAGGCCGGGCCTTGCTTCGGGGCCGGAAGCATCGCCACTGGATACCCCGGACCCGTCCTCCTCGCTCAGCAGCCGCTTCCGCGCGTCCCCGGACCGACTCGAGGCGGGAACATGCAGCGAGCCATCGGAATCGGCTGTGTCATTTTCGGCGTCGGTCACCAACGGCGAAAAGCAGATGTCATCACTAGGCAGGTCGCGAGTGTCAACCTTACCGGGTGAAAAGAACTCCTCCCTACCTGCCGGGAGCATTTCATGTCCGCCGCGTGCCCTTCTCCCACAGAACACTCTCGTGGGGATTGGCGTGGGTGACCGCACGTATTCTTGCGGTACCACGAGCGCCTCCTCTTCTCTGTCCTCACCATCCGCAGGGATGGCGTGACGTATAAAACGCCCGTGTTTGTCCCGGACTGGGCGGTACTCCATGGTTTGGGGGTTAGAAGATGGTGTTGGTGGTGTCGTAGCAGACGCCTTTGCATCATCCCTGTCCCCTCCTCCGCGCAATCTTAAACCTAATTCGCATGCATCGTTGTCAATTAAACATTTGCCATGGTCGTCGTTGGTTATCGTCCTTGAGTGCTTTGCCCCCCCAGAATACGATGGGCAGAATGTCACCACAGCGCGGGCACTTGCCCGTTCTGTGGTGTCACCGAGGATTGAGACCCCCTGGAGTAGTTTACACTTTTTAAAGCCACTCATTTTTTGCTATTTTTTAAGGAGGTATGCCCCCCCTCTGACGTTCATGACTGGGCTCCCCCCAGCCATGCATCCCATCGGCACGCCCGTCACACCTTGGGATTGGGGATTTTTTATAGTGGTTAACTCCACGTGACCCTCCTCTCAGTGAGGGAGGTCCCCGGTCCGCTCAGTGCGGGTTACGGGTTGCCCGTCAGTGACCGTAGCCACAACAACGCGCCAGGTAGTCTAAGCTACCCTAGAGTAGCTCGTGAACCGAGCTCCACCTGCGTCCCATGGGGACCTGGCGTCTCGCACTGTGCCCTCTGCTGGTTTCAGAGGGACACGCGGAGCCGCTCCTCGTGTGCTGTTCTTAGTCTGGCTCCTCTCCTCAGGCCTGTCCGGCTTGGGAAGCCCTATCCGGCATAGCCCTGAGGGTCATTGGAGCACGCAAGCCCCTTCACCACGGCAAGGTGACAGCAATCGAAGGGGAACCTAACCTTTTTTTTTTTTTTTTTTTAAGAGGGGAAAATGCGTTACGCATACCACTGAGGCACGGGGACGGGCCCCAGTGGTTATGTGGGACTCCCATATAGGCTAATGAGACCCATGGTGTACCCACTAAAAACCCCTCTGTGTGCCGGCTCACTGCTGTAAAGGCGAGGCCACAGGGACGCCGAAGCACAACTTCCGCGACCTCGCCAGCGGCTGTCCGGAGATCGGACGCGACTCAAGGGGGAATTGTTCCCCCGTTCCTCATTTGCGGGCGCACCGCGGGAGCGGCACGCCTTCCAACACAGGGACCCTTGTGTGGGCGACAGACGTCCCCGAGCTTATCGCCCACAGGTGCCCTTAAGGGGGAAGTCGGCGGTCATAAGCCAACCGCCGCCGCCCGACACGTTTGCGGCGCATAGGTTGGGAATCTGGGTCATCTTCCCTTTCGCGCTCCGCCGTTTCTTTTTTCACCATCACCGCTTCGCAGAAATTGAGCACAGCCCTCCAAGATACATCTCTGTCCACCATGCTGCGGACTACGGCGGGTAGCGAGAGGTCGTTACCCACTGCAGCTCTGAGCGTTCGACGTTCCTCATCCCAGGCAGGGCAGTGCTCTAGCGTGTGCTGTGCGCTTTCCTCTGGGCAGCTGTTGCAATGATGACATTTTTTGGTCAATTCCCTTCTCGCTATTTGGTGCAAGTACCATCCAAAACAACCGTGCCCCGACAGGATCTGTGTCAGTCTGAATGTCATAGGGCCATGGTCCCGGTCAAGCCATTGTTTTAGGACCGGACGGACTGCCTCGATGGTCCTATGACCAGCACTAGGATACGCAAGCCTCTGCTCCCAAATTTCCATCATTTCAAGGCGAATAGCGTCACGCCGTCCTTCGATTTCTCTTGGTGCTGGTGAATCGCCTCTCTCAGATGCCTCCTCGCGCCAGCGGTAGACCGCTGCGAGGGCTTTTGCTTCAAGGTCCCAAGGAAGAGACCCAGCCAGCACACATGCTGCTTCGAAGGAAATCGTACGATACCCTCGAATTGTCTTTGTGGCCATTGCCCTTTGCGGTGTTTTTAAGACAGATATTACCTCCCTTTCAAGTATGTCAGCCCATACTGGGGCCCCATACAGAGCCATTGATCTCACCACTCCCATATAAAGCCGTCGACATGACGCCTTTGGCCCCCCCGTGTTCGGGAGTATACGCCCTAAAGCGCAAGCTGCTCCCAGCAATTTCGGCATCAAGCTCTTGAAGTGAGCATGAAATGTCCACCTACTGTCTAGTACGAGCCCCAGGTATCTCATATTGGGCTCAACTCCTATCCTTGTTCCACCTACCACTATGTTCGCGTCAGGCGGAGGAGCATTTCGGGGCCCATGGAAGCATATAGCTTCGGATTTTTGTAGGGCCACTTTCAACCCCAACCGCCGGATTCGACTGACGACGTGAGCGACTCCGACTGTTGCCAGTATAGCCGCCTGTCTAAAATTCTTTCCCCGAGCTGTTACCAAGGTGTCATCGGCATAACAGCAGAGATCTATGCCATGTAGGTTTGCACCTCGTAGAACCCAGTCATACCCAATATTCCACAGAAGTGGTCCAAGAACCGACCCCTGTGGAACACCGCGGGACATCGGGTATCTTGCCCACTCCTTAGGACCCGGGTATGTTACATACCTTTCAGATAAGTACGAATCAATTATCCGCCACAGGTAACCTGGCACCTCGTGGTATCGCAGCGCCTCCTTAACACAACTCCATGGCAGCGTGTTAAATGCATTTGCAATATCTAGAGACACTGCCAAGACAACTTCTCCTCGAGACACTGCTTCGTCTGCCAGGGCCTTAACACGAAGAATGGCACCGACTGTAGAACGACCACCACGGAAACCGAACTGACAGTCCGCCACATCAGGTCCGACACGTGTAAGGTGCTTGATGAGGCGGTTAGCTATTATGCGCTCGAAAAGCTTCGCGACTTCATCAAGTAAAATTATCGGACGGTATGCAGATGGAGAATCTGCCGGGCGCCCTTCCTTTTTTAGCAGAACTAGCTTGCCAGTTTTCCACTGCCGTGGAAATGTGCTTTGTTGAAAGCAAGCTGAAAACATTCTCAGAATTCTCGGCTCTAGAACTTTGCTGGTCAAGACCCAGGCACGGCCCGGTATACCGTCCAGGCCCGGGGCTGTATTTTTGGCCTTGAGCCTAAGCATAGCTGCTCCTAACTCACCTTCGGAAACATCCGGCACTTCCTCTTCTTCATATATTGCTGTCGGTGCTGGTGCCATTGCGGGTGGCACAAAGTTTTCGCAGGTCGGAAAAAGTGCTTCCACCACATCTCGTAGTAAGTCTGGCTCGAGAATTCGCGTCAGGGGGGGAGCCCAGGAGCGAAGCTTGCTTCGTACCATCTTATATGGTCGCCCCCACGGGTCATTATTTAGTGTCTTTAACATTTCTTGCTGAGCGCCTTCCTTTGCCTGTTTTATTGCAAGCTGCAGGGCTTTTGTACGCTCTCTGTAGAGTGTATACAGTTCTGTTTCCCGGACAGGATCTCTGAGTCTTCTCCTTCGCTGATGACTATAGAGGCGCCTCGCCGCAACGCATGACCCTCGTAGTTGTTGGAGATCCATTGACCACCAGTAAACCTGCCGTTTAGGCGGATGGGGCTTAGCTCGAGGCATTGCTGCGTCGCAAATGTTTATCATGGCTCCATTGAGCCACTGTGCTTCTTCTTCTACGTCTACCGGGTCTGCAGGGACCGGGTTCCAGGCTTGAACATTTGCGGCTAGAGCTAATGACTCCCTATCGAGAAGTTTCAGTGCCCAACGCGGTCCGTCGCCAGGTAGTGACTGACTAATAGGACCACTGGCAGTATTTGGGACCGTGGAGACCTTGTATTGTATGTAGCGGTGATCCGATAACGTTTCCTCATTTTCTAGCACTTCCCAAGCGTGGATGTGACGTCCCAGGGCAGCATTTGCAAATGTCACGTCTACAATGGAGCCACCCTGTTGGCGCACACATGTGTTGACTGAGCCCTGATTGACCACGATCAGACCTGCCGCAATTGCCCACTCTTCCAATTCATATCCTCGCACGTCTGTAGACGGTGATCCCCACGCTGTGGACTTGGCGTTTAGATCACCGGTAACAAGCACGGGCCGTGGATGGCTTCGGCCGATAACTGCACCCACATCTGCCAGGTAGGACTCGAATTCGGCCAAGCTCCTATTAGGCGAAAAATAAACACCCACCACCATGATGCCGCCGAGGAGCACAGCTACGAATCCTTTTCCCTTCTCTACTTTCTCGAAAGGAGGTGAGCCAGCAGCAGTTTGGGTGATTATCGCCACCAAACCGTCATGGTCCCCAGCCCAATTGTCCCTTTGGGGGATAAAGTATGGTTCGGAGACGATAGCCACGTGTGCCAACCACTGCGACATGCTCTGGAACAGGAGGTCCTGAGCTCTAAGGCAGTGGTTGAGGTTCCCCTGTAAGAATGTTAGTGCCATTATATTATATCCATTGGCGCTACCTGCTCAGCCTCAGCCGCAACAGTAGCGGATGGGTGGACGGATTGCGAGGGAGCACGGGAGCTATCGCTATTCTTCTTCCCCTTCTTATTTTGCTCGGATGCATTACACGCCTTGCTACCGATTGTGTGTCCTGCCGGTTTGTTGGCCGCCGCACAGAGAACACAGTGCGGCGTGGCTGAGCATGTGGCCGCCTTATGACCAGACTGTCCACAGCGATAACACAAGTCGCTTCGGTCCCTTGCACTTTGCGCGAACATGACCCGCTTCAAGACAGCGGAAGCAGCGCATAGGTTTTTGTTCAAGCAGCTGTACACTTGCCGAGACCCATCCAACAAGGAGTCGGCCGCCCTCCATTAATTTTTTCACTGCTGCAATTGGACAGCGAACCCAGATTGAGCCCAGACCTGAGAAGTCTTGACGGATTTCACCGCATTTAACTTGGTCTAGGGTACATCCGCCCACTTTTACCACTGCTTCTTTCACGTCTTCTGGCGTGACGGAGTCATCCAATTTTGAGATTCGCACTTCAGCAGTTTTCTCAGGTCTAGAGACTTGAACGACATCATTATTTAGAACTTCCCTCAGTTTATTGGCGAGAGCATCTGCTTTCTCGCCGCTAGTTGCTCCGGGTACTTCTATAATAGTTGCCCCCGTGACAGCCCGCTTGAACCGCACTCCCTGAATCTGTAGTTCACTTAGATCAATCTTTGACCTGGCCTCCTTTAGAATGTCCCCGTAAGTGGTCTTGCCGTCTCCGGTTTCTTGCTTTAGCGTAAGAATTACTGCCGCCGAACGAGGAAGGCGCAGATTGCCGGATTTGGGCTTCTTAGGCTTCTGCCTGTCCTTCTTGGGCTTCGTAGCCTTCTGTTGATGCATTTGCGGAGCCGAGCGAGGATTTGCTACCTTATTAGTTTGTCCTGTTCGGCCCGCAATCCTCCAAGATTCATCCCTAACCGTAGGAGCTGACGGCATAGGCTGAGGAGAAGGTGATCCGGCAGAGCGAGCCGCGGCGGCTTCGGCTGCTGCGAGGTTCGTCTTCTTCTGCCTTCTTTTCTTCCCTTTCCCCGTCTCTTTGTTACCTTTTTGCGGTTCCTCAGTAGGATTCGGGGTACCTCGTCTTGTAGCTGACCTGAGAGCGATTTCGGGCTTCTGGTTATGGGGAGCGACCTGCTGAGCAACCTGTTTCCGGTCAGCTGCCAGCGGGGGCCGCATTGGTTTGGCCGGTAGAAGCCTGCCCTCCAGCTCTAAAGCTCCCATCCTCGCATCAAGCATCAGCCCTATTTGTTCCGTCACGAATCTTGTTATATCCTCGATACTAAGGGACCCTCTGACACCCTTGCGGGAGCTACTGGTGTTCTCTTTGGGTGGAGACGGCCTCTTAAACTGGTCCCGAAAGTCTGCTCTCAGCTGCGCCATCTCGGCTCGAAGCTCCGCCACCTGGGCGCGCAAGCATTCATTTTGCACCTGTAGTCGCCTTGTCTCTTCCGAGGAAGTACGCTCTGCGAGGTGCTCGAACGCGTCTCTGATAGACACGATAGCGTCCTTTAATTTCCTCACATGGGTGCCTTTCAGATTGTTGGAGGTTGTGGCAACCGAGGATATTACCTGAAGGCTACCCTGAACTCGCTTGTCAAGCGCAGCCGCAGAGAGATCGTTCTCCGTACCAGACTGATCTGAGCTGGTTTTGGTGCTACCTGCCTGGCTGCGACTTGACAATGGCCGTTGTAGGGCAGCCGCCTCTTCCTCTGCCTTTAATCTAAGGTCTTCTCTGTTGGCGCGTCTTAACTCTTCTTTGGCCCTGGCCAGACTAACATTGTGGCCTCTGGAAGAGAACCGGCCGCGGCCTCGCTTAGACACAGGCCGGTCTCCCTTCTCAGGGCCCCCCTCGGAGTCTGACCCCAGGCCGCCGGACCCGCGCGTTTGCCAGAACCGTCCATCACTGTCGCTCAATGACAAGTAATAGTCGGTCTCAGCCCACTTATCACCGTGTCCGTTGCGACGAACTGGATCAGAGCACACAGATATCATGCTCTCTGCATCAGATTCACCAGCCGCCTCTTTTCCATCCACGCGGGCCTCCTGTTCCATTTCATTAGGGGCAACGGCCTCCGACCCCATCCTGCAGTTTTCCTGCGCTGGTGCCTGGGCCACCAGCTCGCGATTGCAGCGGGTCAGAACCACCCGTAAATCCGGGAGCGATCCCCCCAGTGCAGTCTGAGCCTCCATGCGCGAGACCACCGCCCGTTCACCACGCACATCCGGCACCCCACCATGCGAAGGGACAGTTGACCTCGACGGCCCCGCCGCAGCCTCCAGGAGCTGTGGGGTGGGCCCGGGTTTCCCCCGCCCCAGCTTCAGAAAATCGGCCCGGGCCCTCCCCGCACCCTGGCCTCGTCCTCTCTTATTGGACCCGGAGCCGGGCCTTGCTTCGGGGCCGGAAGCATCGCCACTGGATACCCCGGACCCGTCCTCCTCGCTCAGCAGCCGCTTCCGCGCGTCCCCGGACCGACTCGAGGCGGGAACATGCAGCGAGCCATCGGAATCGGCTGTGTCATTTTCGGCGTCGGTCACCAACGGCGAAAAGCAGATGTCATCACTAGGCAGGTCGCGAGTGTCAACCTTACCGGGTGAAAAGAACTCCTCCCTACCTGCCGGGAGCATTTCATGTCCGCCGCGTGCCCTTCTCCCACAGAACACTCTCGTGGGGATTGGCGTGGGTGACCGCACGTATTCTTGCGGTACCACGAGCGCCTCCTCTTCTCTGTCCTCACCATCCGCAGGGATGGCGTGACGTATAAAACGCCCGTGTTTGTCCCGGACTGGGCGGTACTCCATGGTTTGGGGGTTAGAAGATGGTGTTGGTGGTGTCGTAGCAGACGCCTTTGCATCATCCCTGTCCCCTCCTCCGCGCAATCTTAAACCTAATTCGCATGCATCGTTGTCAATTAAACATTTGCCATGGTCGTCGTTGGTTATCGTCCTTGAGTGCTTTGCCCCCCCAGAATACGATGGGCAGAATGTCACCACAGCGCGGGCACTTGCCCGTTCTGTGGTGTCACCGAGGATTGAGACCCCCTGGAGTAGTTTACACTTTTTAAAGCCACTCATTTTTTGCTATTTTTTAAGGAGGTATGCCCCCCCTCTGACGTTCATGACTGGGCTCCCCCCAGCCACGCATCCCATCGGCACGCCCGTCACACCTTGGGATTGGGGATTTTTTATAGTGGTTAACTCCACGTGACCCTCCTCTCAGTGAGGGAGGTCCCCGGTCCGCTCAGTGCGGGTTACGGGTTGCCCGTCAGTGACCGTAGCCACAACAACGCGCCAGGTAGTCTAAGCTACCCTAGAGTAGCTCGTGAACCGAGCTCCACCTGCGTCCCATGGGGACCTGGCGTCTCGCACTGTGCCCTCTGCTGGTTTCAGAGGGACACGCGGAGCCGCTCCTCGTGTGCTGTTCTTAGTCTGGCTCCTCTCTTCAGGCCTGTCCGGCTTGGGAAGCCCTATCCGGCATAGCCCTGAGGGTCATTGGAGCACGCAAGCCCCTTCACCACGGCAAGGTGACAGCAATCGAAGGGGAGGGGAACCTTTTTTTTTTTTTTTTTTGACGCAGGGGTAAATACATTTACGTATCTCACCCCCAGGCTACGAAAGCCCGTTGGGGATGGGGTGGTATGTGGGACTCGCTCCTCCCATAACCCCTCTGCTGGGCAGAGGGAGGGGAGAAGAATACCCACTAACATCCCCTGCGGCGTTACCCTCTCTGCCGTTATAGGGGAGCATCATGAGATCACTAATATTCTACCACGATGCCCCCCCGGCCGCCCCGGCTGTTCACCGGGGGCACCCTCGCGTTAGGGCCCGTCCACATGTCCACGGCATGGCACTGCCACCGCGGGCATGCGGGCGGGCCCCTAGGGGGAGGGATTGTGCAACGCTACAACCCCTCCCTAGTCGTGTAGAGCCTCATCTGCGGGTCCCCAACCCGCAGCTCTACTGGGGGGTCAAGGCATTGACGAATTGCCGTCGCCTGATTCCCCTTCGTCTGCGCCGTAGCGGATGCGCGTCAGCTCTATCTTCGCGCGTCCGCTCCGCTTCCTCCTTTTTCTTAATAACTTTTTCGCAAAAGTTATTAAAAGCCGCCCAAGATCTCTCGCTGACCAGAATTTTTCCGACTATATTATGCAGCGAGAGATCATCCACGTTCAGGGCCGTTTCCAATTCCCATCTCTCTGAAGCCCAGGTTGGGCATTCCATCACTGTGTGTAACACGGTGTCGTCTTCATACCCACAGTGATGACACACCGGCGAAGGTTCCCTCTTTATTGTGTGCAGGTAATGACCGAAGCAGCCGTGTCCAGTCATTACCTGCACTTGTCTGTATGTCAGTGTCCCACTTTTGCGGTCAAGCCAGCTGTCGAAGGATGGGAGGAGCGCTCCTATAGTATACGTTCCATAGGGCTCATCCTCCAGCTGGCTTTTCCACCGATCTCTTTGCCTTTTTTTTTCTGTCTCCAGCCGGGCCTCTAATTCTTGAGGAGCCAGACGCTCATCTGCGATGCGTAGCTCCAACCTCTGAGAGTACCTCTCTGCCAGTAGTCGGGCGTCTAGGTCCCATGGCATAGTACCAGCGAGGGCGCAAGCGGCTGCGTGCCCTATCGTCGAGTACCCTCTAATAATTCGCCGCGCAATGACTCTCTGAGGTCTTCGAAGGAGGGCCCTTGTTTTGTTATTCAGCCTCCCGGCCCATATAGGTGCCCCGTATAGCGCCATGCTGCGAATAACGTTCGCATATAGTCGTCGACATGGGGCTTGGGGGCCTCCAACGTTTGGCAATAGTCGGCTAAGTGCCGAAGCAGCACCAACGAGCCGAGGAACTAAGTTGGTAAAATGTTCCTCGAATTCCCACTTGCGATCCAAGATAAGGCCCAAATATTTAATATGGGCTTTTAGAGGGACCGCCTCACCCCCTACAGGGATCACCTCATTAGGGCGCAGTCTCCAGCCCCTACCTCCGAATACCACGGCGTCGGTCTTGTTAAGCGACACCTTAAGCCCTAGCAGATTGATGCGTCCCACCGTGAGCTCGGTTGCCACTGCGGCTCTCCTTGAGGTTTCCTGGTAGTCTCTTCCCCTCACGGCCACCATTGTGTCATCGGCATAACAAATGGTGACCATGCGGGGAAGTTCTTCCCCTCTTATAGCCCAATCAAAGCCGATATCCCAGAGCAGGGGTCCCAGAACCGACCCCTGCGGAACACCACACTCCATTCGTCTTTCTAGGAGCGTGCCTCCTGATTCATATAGCACTGCCCTATCAGAGAGGTAGTGCTCTATGATTGTCCTCAGATAGAGAGGCACCCCGTGATACCTAAGGGCCTCTTTTACTACTCCGTAAGGGAGAGAGCCAAAGGCATTGGCTATGTCTAGAGATACTGCTATGACTCCCTCCTTTTTCTCTGCTGCCAGATCCCTGAATTTTTTCAACATGCCTATTGCATCTATTGTAGACCGCCCCTCGCGGAACCCGAATTGCCGGTCGCTGATATTTGGGCCCGTATCCTCCAGATGCCTAGTTATTCGCCTTGCTATAATGCGCTCCAACATCTTTCCAGTTTCATCTAGGAGGACGATGGGGCGGTATCCCGAAGGTGATTCAGCTGGACGACCCTCCTTTCGCAGTAGGCACAACCTACCCTCCTTCCAGCAACGAGGGAAAATTCCCTCCCTGAGGCAGTCATCAAATAACCCTCGAAGTCGGCCTCCGAGGTGTTTCAATGCCAAGGAGAGAACCTTCCCCTGTACACCATCCGGTCCTGGAGCCTTTTTACTGGCTCTCATTCGGCAAACCGCTCTCATGATTTCCACGTCCGAGATTAGAGGGACATCTGGAAGGCCCTCCGGTTCCTCTACTGGAAGTGCCATGACGGGAGGCGTGAAGTCCGATGCCGCCGGAAAGAGGCCCTCTACAACCCTCTTTAGGAGTTCTGGCTCTAAGGAATCCATGGGGGGAGCATGTTTAATTTTATTCCTGACAATTTTATAGGGTCGCCCCCATGGGTCCCTGTCTAAGGTTCTCAGGAATTCTTCTCGGGCCTCATCCTTTCGTTTGGCTATGGCGGCTGTTAATGCCCCTTTTGCAGCTACAAGGGCCTCCCGGAGTATCTCCTCCTCTGCCGCCGTGTGTTGTCGGCGCCTGCATCTTGTGAATTTACGGCGTGCAAAATTGGCGGTTACTCGGAGGGCCGCGATTTCCTCAGACCACCAGTAGACCTGTTTTTTGTGAGTAAATTTCTTCGTCCTCAACATGCCAGAATCGCACACCATAGTGAGCGAGGTACGGAAGCGGACAGCCCTTTCTTCAACCCCGAGGTCTACCGGTGGGGGAGCACACCAAGCCTCGATCAATGCGGCCTCCTCAATCATTTCCCTATCTAGGCTAGCCAAGGACCACCTAGGGAAGCGGCCATTGAGACGGCGCCTACCCGTTGCCTGCGGCAGATCTTGTACTGGAGCCACTGAAGATGGAGAAATCCTCATCCTGATGTAAACGTGATCGGAGAGAGTCTCCACATCCTCCAGGACAGGCCAATCTACAATTCGGTTGGCGACAACTGGGGTTGCAAGAGTAACGTCAACAATGGATCCTCCCTGCTGTCGCACACACGTGTAGGCGTTGCCCTGGTTTAAAACCACGAGCCCCATCGCTACCGCCCAGTCCCTGAGGGTTTCGCCCCTCACATCAGTAACAAGAGAACCCCAGGCTGCACTTTTAGCATTGAGGTCCCCCATTACAAGTACCGGGGTTGGTGCTGACCTCCTTATTAGCCCCCCCAGATCATTTAAATAACCCTCGAATTCCCATAGTGGCCTATTTGGGGAAAAATAAGTGCCGATTAATATGACGTTTCCCCATTTGGCTGCCGCAATTCCGGGACCTTTATGAACGGCAATCAGGGGAGGATGGTCCCCAATAGCCGGTACTACTAGAGCCACTTTCCGGTCAGTTGCTCCTACCCAATTGGGCTGAGGAGGGATACAATACGGTTCCGCTGCCACAGCCGCGCCTATGCCCCACTCTGCTATTACCTGCATGAGCAGGTCTTGGGCACGGGCGCAGTTGTTCAAGTTAGTCTGTAGGAGTTCGTAAGGGCGTGACAACATTACAAATCCATGCTCTCTTGTTCCTCGTCAGCCCTTTGGGCGAATCTCTGATCGGGCCCCTGGGTCCGGACGGGGTCTTGTCTACCCTTAGTCGGTGGGGGGCAGCATGCTGGGCCTCCCATATAGTGTCCGACGGGTTTCTTAGCCTGATGACACACCGCGCAGAATGGTGCCTCAGTACAGCCGGACGCCTTATGTCCCGGTTTACTGCACCGGAAGCACATGTTCCCTCTCTCTACTTGTGATGGGCAAGTAGTGCGAGTGTGTCCCGTCCCCATGCACTTATAACATCGTAACGGTGCTGGATCTAGTATATGCACTTGTGCACTCGACCACCCCACAAGTAAACGTCCTCCTTCTACTATCTTGCTGGCGGCTGTCACCGGGCATTTAATGAGGGTCGATCCTACCCCACTAAATCCGGTGCGGATTGAACCAACCCTCACTTCGTCAAGTCTGCAACCACCCTTTGCTGATATTGCCTCGGCTACTGCCTCCGTGGTTGTACATTCCATGAGACCTGATATCCTCAAGCCGGCCATTTTAGTTGGCCGGTACACCCTCGCGTCATTGCCGATGAGGCCTTCCAATTTCTCGCGCAGGATATCGGCTGCCCTTCCGTTGTCGGTTCCAGACACCTCGATTATACGCGCCCCGTCAGCCGTTTTCCTAACTTTAACATGGTCTATTCCCACCTCGGCTAGACCAAACGAAGTCGTCGCCCTGGTTAAGATACCCGCATATGTAGCCTCAGATTCTGGTTTGAGAGCCACTACTACGGCCGCTGTCGATGGAGCCACCAGCTTACGTGGCTTCGGCTTTGGCTTAGCAGCCGGTTGGGCTGCTGCAGCTGTTGGCTTTTTGGCTTTCCGCTTTGCCTTACGGCCTACTACCTCCGTCCACGTCTGATCGGCAGTCATCGGTAGTGGTGGCGGCGCCGTCTCCGCAGCAACAGGAGGTGCCAACTGGGGTACCTGCTTGGTAGCCGCTTGTTTCTTCCGCGGCACTTTTGGACCTGGTGCAGCTCTCGCAGGGGGCATTAGCGTTGATCTCGCCGATACTACAAATCTATCTAACGTTTGCCTGGGTTTTGTGGCAAGGGCAGGCGCAGGCAACGGGGTCCATGGATCATCCGACAGAACAACCACGGGGGCTGTAGGAGGGACCGTCGCAGCCTTTTTACGGTCCGCCGCCAGTGGTGGGCGGACGACCGGCTCCGGAGGGAGGCGGCTCTTTATGTCGTCTAAGCGGGCATTGACCATATCCCCAATCGATTTGAAGAGGCTCACCGACAACTCCTCCCTAAACTCAGACAAGGCATCCATCACCGCACCCAGGACCTGGTTAGCCTGGTTCGTCTTTAGACTGCCTGCTGGAGTCTCCTTCTTGTTCCTATCGGAGAAGGCCTTTCTAAGCGCTTTCAATTCATTTGTCGCATGTGCTAGCTCTGCTTTCAGTCTTTTATTATTTGCCCGAAGGGCAAAAACCTCATCATTTTCCTCTCTTGAGTCCATTTTATCTATGGCTGTAACTATCTTCTGGCACGCCTTGTTGATGCGGCCGCGGGTTGTTCCTTTAATATTCTTTGATTTGCTGATCTCTGCCAGCACCCTCTTGGCTGCCTCGCGGGCCACATCCGCCTCGTCTCCATCAGAAGCCGGAGACTGACGGCCTTCCGGCACCAGGTCGTATTCCATTTCCTCCTCCTCATCAGATATGATCTGCTCGGATGTTTGATCCTTCATCCAGCAGGAGGTTAGCCCACGAGATTGGGACGCATTTCCGGTATCCTTATCCGCTTCTTTTTCAGGAGTACCCATTTCAAGCCTTTTTTTCATCAAAGTTCTGGCCTTTCCCACGTATGTCGCAAGGGACTAGGTCTTGGTAGAACCCGTGCGCACTCCGCGGGTCTTGCTTTTTCCGTATTTCCCACCTCTACGTGCTGTATTGATTTTTGGCAAGTGCCCCATATCCTCGTCCGGTCCAGTGTGGTGCCGTTTTTGGGCCACCTCTATGTCCACCGACTTCTCGCTAGCCCTCTCATTGTCCTCTGTAAAGTCGTCGGAGTCTATCGCGTCAGATAATCGGCGTATCCTCCCTGACTTTGACTTGGTTCCTAATCCCTCTCCTCTTTCGGATGGACTCCGGTCCTTGCTATTTACATTTGTGTCCAGACGTTCAAGTAACACTCGGCAACCTTGCAGCCGTAGCTGTTCTGACGTCACGTTAGGTTCAGAAGCGCTTCTGTCCCTCTCATTTTTAGCGCTTGTAGCGCCCACTATACCCTCAAGATTTATTTTGTTTGTTGTGTTTTTATTTAAATTTTCCATAAGATTCCCACGAGAACGGGAGAACATAAAACTCCACAGGGGCAGAGATCCCAGTACCCTAACTGTGGCCCTATATACGCTGTGAGGTCGGGCAGTATCACAGGATTGGCCACTAGTGGCTGATGCACACCCCAGCCGCTCTAAAAAGAGCACCCCCACACGGTGAACCGCCATGTGGGGGATTGTGGGTTTTTATTGAGGTAGACTCCTCTTGACCCGGCCGACCAAGGCAAGGCCCTCGGTCCCATCAAAGGCTGCTAGACATGACAACACACCTTATCTGGGATAACGAGTTTGGGGACAGTGGCCGGAGCCTGTCCACCTGGATTCAGTACCGAAAGCAGGTGAACCCGTCCCCCTCCCTCACGAATTCCCTCCCTGCTCTTGAAAGTGCCCCTCACCCTTCGCCTGCCCGGTATGGGTAGCCCTATCCGGTGTAGCCTAGGAGATCACAGAGAACGCCAAGAGCACCCCCCCCCCCGGGATATCCCCCGGGTGTCGGGTTATTGGCAACACCGGTAAGCAATCCCATACAGGGGATCGCTTACCGTTGCCCCCAGGGCGCACCAGCCATGAGCCATTCCCTTGTCTGCGAATCCGCGAGAATCAACAGACATTGGAATGGCCCAGACCCTCGTGGAGGTTACCCGACCTAGCGCCCCAAGGGGAGGGGAACCTAACCTAACCTTTTTTTTTTTTTTTTTTTTTTTTTTTTTTTTTTTTTTTTTTTTTTTTTTTTTTTTGTTTTGTTGACGGTGTGAAAATGCATTACGCATACCCTCCGGCCCGGGGAGGCCATTTGGAGGGTTATGTGGGACTCTCTCCTCCGGCCGCCATCCTAGTGATGGTGACGGGAGGAGCATACCCACTAAAAACACACCGGCGTTACCCGCTCTGCCGTTATCGGGGGACGCCCTGGGATCATATTTATTCTACCAGTACGTCCCCCCGGCTGCCCCGGCTTACACCGGGCGCACCCTCGCGCCAAAGGAGGGGAGGGTCGGCAACGCAGCGACCCCTCCCCCAGACGTGTAAGGCTTTAAGTTGTGGGTCTCCATCCCACCGGCCCTACTGGGGGAGTAGGCGGTTGATATACTGCAACCGCCTTCTCCCCACCCGTCTGCGCCGGAGCGGGTGCGCATCGGCACTGTCTTCGCGCACTCGCTCCGCTTCCTCCTTCTGCGACATGACTTTGTCGCAGAAATCTACGACAGCCTTCCACAACCTCTCGCTGCTTAGCATACGGGACACTAAATTATGCAACGAGAGGTCGTCTGTCCTCAAAATAGCTCTCAGGTTAGCACGCTCTACGACCCAGCTTGGACATTCCTCTACTGTGTGCCGGGCCGTGTCGTCCTCACAGTCACAGTGGTGACAGCTTTGTGTTGGCTCCCGCCCTATTCGGTACAGGTAATGACCAAAACAGCCATGCCCAGTCATTACCTGTACCAGCCTGTAGTCTAAAGTGCCCTTCTTCCTCACGAGCCAACCCTCAAACGATGGGAGGAGTGCCCCTATTGTCTCAGTACCATAGGGGGACTCCTCTAGCATTCCTTTCCACCTATCTCTTTCCCTCTCAACTGCCGCTCTTCGTCTCGCGGCTACCTCCCGTGGGGCCAGGCGTTCATCCTCCTTTGTTCTGGCCTCCACTCTCACTCTATATCTATCTGCCAGCAACCTGGCGTCTAATTCCCACGGCAGAGTACCGGCGAGAGCGCAGGCAGCCGCAAACGAAACCGTTCGGAAACTTCTACATATCCTCTGGGCTATCACCCGCTGTGGTCTTCGGAGGAGGGCCTTCGTCTTCTCCGAAAGCCTCCCTGCCCAAATCGGCGCCCCATATGTCGCCATACTTCTGATGACATTTGAAAAGAGGCGCCGACACGGGGCTCCAGGGCCTCCCACATTTGGAAGAAGGCGGCCTAACGCCGCCGCAGCACCGACGAGTCGGGGAGCCAGTTGTTTAAAATGCTCCCCGAAATCCCACTTTCGGTCCAGGATTAGGCCCAAGTATTTTATATGGGCCTTGACCTGGATCGCTTCACCCCCTACAGGGATGGTCTCGTCGGCCCGCAGGTGCCAGCCCCTTCCTCCGAACACCACAGCGTCTGTTTTGTCCATTGACACCTTCAACCCCAGAAGACTGATTCTCCGAATCGTAACTTCCGTCGCAACTGCGGCTCTCCTCATCGTCTCCGTGTACTCCCTCCCCCTTACGGCCACCATTGTATCATCTGCATAGCAGATGGTGACCATTTGGGGGAGTTGAGCCCCGCGGATCGCCCAGTCGAAACCGATGTTCCAAAGCAGGGGTCCCAAAACCGACCCCTGTGGAACTCCGCACTCCATCCTCCTTTCCTGGCGACCCGCCGCTCCTTCGTAGAGCACTACCCTATCCGTGAGGTAGTGTCCCACAATATCCCTCAAATAGGGAGGCACATTATGGTATTTGAGTGCCTCCCTGATGACCTCATATGGGAGGGAGCCGAAAGCGTTAGCGATATCAAGTGATACCGCTATGGCCCCCTCACCCTCTGCTTTAGCTGAATCAGCAAACTCTTTCAATGTGCCTATTGCGTCAATCGTTGACCGCCCCACTCGGAACCCGAACTGCCTCTCGCTTATATTCGGGCCCGTGCCCTCCAGGTGTTTGGTAATGCGTCGAGATATTATTCGCTCGAGCATTTTCCCAACTTCATCCAGGAGGACAATGGGGCGGTATCCTGAAGGAGAGTCTGCTGGTCGACCCTCCTTACGCAACAGGCACAGCCTACCCTCTTTCCAAATTTTTGGGAATACCCTCTCCTTGAGGCAGTCATCGAAAATTTTCCTCAACTGAAGACCTAGATGCTTCATTGCCACAGGAATTACTTTTCCTGGGACTCCATCTGGGCCTGGGGCCTTCTTACAAGATCTGAGGCGGATGACTGCCCCCATGATCTCCCCATCTGTAACATCCGGAACTTCGCCGATACCCTCCTGGTTCTCCATTGGGACAGCCATCACTGGAGGTGCGAAATCTGGCGCCGCTGGGAAGAGGCCCTCTACTATCCTCGCAAGGAGTTCCGGCTCAAGTGACTCCATGGGGGGAGCGTTTTTCATTTTGTTCCGCACTATTTTATACGGTCGCCCCCATGGGTCCCTATCCAGCGTGCAGATGAACTCCTCGCGGGCTTCATCTTTCCTCTTTGTTATCGCCAGCATAAGGGCCTCTTTAGCTGCTCTCAAATTCCCCAGCAGCACCTCCTCCTCTTCGGCGGTGTGTCGCCGGCGCCGGCATCGCGTGTACTGCCTTCTTGCCGCATTCGCTATCGTGCGGAGGGCAGCAATTTCCTCTGTCCACCAGTAAACCTGCGTTTTTCCGGGCAGTCGCCTCGCTCTCCTCATCGACGCGTCGCACACTCTCGTCAGCGACGTGCGAAGGCGAACTGCCCGTTCTTCCGCCCTCAAATCCGGCGGGGCCACACACCAGGCCTCGATTAGCGCCACCTCTTCGGCCATCTCTATATCTAGGCTGGCCAGTGACCACCTTGGGAATCCGCCTCCCGTTCGGTGCCTGGCCACTACAGGCGGCGGCGCCACCCGCGATGGGGAGACCCTCATTCGAATATACATGTGATCGGAGAGGGTCTCTACCTCCTCCAGGACACGCCAGTCGCCAATTCTATCGGCGATTTCAGGGGTTGCCAACGTTACATCGACAATGGACCCCCCCTGCCCTCGCACACAGGTGTTGGCGTGCCCTCTATTGACGATGGCAAGCCCCATTGCCACCGCCCAATCCCTCAGCAATGCCCCTTTTACATCTGTAATGGGGGAGCCCCAAGCCGCGCTCTTGGCGTTGAGGTCCCCCATTAATAGCACTGGTTTTGGTGCGACCCTCCTCAGCACCCTCGCCAAGTTGTCGAGGTGCCTCTCAAAGGCTATGAGCGGCCGGTTGGGGGAGAAGTATGTGCCAATTAACACCATACTTTCCCATTTGGCCGCTACATAGCCTGGTCCCTTCTCCAAAGCCACCAGGGGAGGGAAGTCCCCGATGGCCGGCACTACTAAGGCCACATCTCCATTGGCCGACCCTGCCCAATTGGGCTGAGGAGGGACACACCATGGCTCTGCGACCGCCACCACGGTGACGCCCCACTCCGCCATTACCTGCATTATGAGGTCTTGAGCGCGGGCGGAGTGGTTCGCATTGGTTTGTAGAATCTCCAATGGGCGTACTGGCATTAGAGATCCATGTTAAGTTCCTCATCAGCCTGTTCGGCACCTCTATTAGTCTGCCCCTGGGTCCGGGCGGGGCCTTGTTTCCCTCTTATTTGTGGGGGGTTGCACGCTATGCCCCCCATTATGTGTCCCGCTGGACGTTTGCTGTGATGGCAAACCGCACAGAAGGGAGCTTCCACACAAGTCGCCGCCCTATGGCCTGGTTTGCTACAGCGGAAGCAAAGGTTCCCCCTCTCTATTTCTGACGGGCACGTGGCCCTGGTGTGTCCCGTTCCCATGCATTTGTAGCACCGGAACGGAGCCATATCCAGGACCTGGACCGTCGCGCTGGACCAACCAATGACAATTTTACCACCCTCGCACACCTTTTTCCCTTTTTCGCCGCAACAATCGGGCACCTCACAAGAGTTGACCCGGTTCCATTGTAGGCGACCCGAATTGAGCCAACCTTCACCTCCTCCAAACCACAACCACCCTTAGTGGCAATTGCCGCCGCCACTGCCTCGACAGTTACTGACTCTATAAGTCCCGATACTCTAAGGCCAGCTAGTTTTACGGGCCTGTAAACTCTAGCCTCATCACCGATGAGGCTCTCCAACTTTTCGCGCAAGCATTCTGCTGCCCTGCCGTTGTCCGTATTTGGGACCTCGAAAATTCGAGCCCCATCAGCGGTTTTGCGAACCCTAACATGATCGAGCCCCACTTCTGCGAGGCCGAAAGATGACGTCGCCTTTGACAAGATTGAAGCGTATGTCGCTTCAGACCCCGGCTTCAATGCTACCACAATGCCGGCCGTTGAGGGAAGCACTAATCCGCGACTCCGTGGCTTTGGCGTTGGTGCAGCCCTCGGTACAGCCCTTGGTGCAGCATTTGACAAGGGCTGAGATGCAGCTGTCACCGTCTTTTTGGCCTTATTTTTGGCCTTCTTGCTCTCTACCGTCTTCCACATTTCTCCCTCCTTTTGGGGAAGCGGCTGCGACATAGATAGCCGCGGTGGAGACGACGGAGCTGAATCTAGTCGCACCGACCGTCCGGGCGCAGGCATCGGCTTAGGTTTGCTCTGCGCCTTACGGGCGGCATGCGCACGTGCAGGCGCAAGAACCTCCAGTGACTCCGGCACACGTGCCACTGACTTCTCCGCCACTTGGGCTTTCAATTCCGCTGCCCTTCGGTCCACCGCCAGTGGGGGGCGGATGATGGGCTCAGGAGGAAGACGCTCCCTTATGACATCAAGGCGAGCGTTCATCATTTCGCCCGCACTAATGATAATCTCCCTCCTAAGGTCCTCTTTCATCTCTTCCAATGCGCTTTTAATGAGCGCCGGTAGTTGGCCTTCCATGGACCCCAACTGAGGCTCCACCCTCCTCTCGGAGAAGGCTTTCCTCAGCGCTTTTGTCTCCGTTTCGAGGTGGGCCAACTGTTCCTTCATCCTTTTATTGTTTGCGCGGAGAGCGCGCAGCTCCTGATCTTCCGTGCGCCCCTCTAGGTCCGCCACCTGCTGTGTAATATCCCGGAGAGCAGTATATATCCTCCCCATTACCTTCCCACTAAGATTACCAGATTTTTTAATTTCAGCTCGCACAATGTCGGTAGCCGAGCGGATCCCCTCAAAAATCTCCTCCATTACTGGCTCTCCTTGCCTCTCCTTTGGGAGGCCATTCTCAACTGCCTCATCCAAGTTCCTCACGAAATCGTCATCCACATCAGGCATGAAGCAACGCTTGGCTGTTGCCGGAGCCTTCGGCGCCTGTGGGACCTTCTTGGTGAAGGCCGTCTTTTTGGCACTGCTGCCTGGTCCCTCCGTGTCCTGGACACCAATGGCACGCTTTCCTCTGCCCTTAGCAGACTCCCTCTCCACCAGTAACAAATCGGCTTTATTCGGTCCTTCCCCCTCTGAGTCAGATGAATCCGACAAATTTACCACCTTAAACGTGGGACTCAAGTTCCCCTGGCCCTCCATTCTACTCAAAAGTACCCTCGGCCAGTCAGACATGGACCCAACCGAGTCCATTATGACGAGAAACTGCAAACCTAACTTTGCCAAAAAAATTTCGGTCAAGCGCGAACCTGACCTTAACAAAATTGACGTTTACAATGTTATTTTTGGTCACTTCGTCGATTTTTCATTCATTCCACAGAAGAGCTAGAAGAATTTTGAAAACGTTCAAAAATCGCCCCAACTGACCTCTATTTAATGAGCTACTAAGCAATCACCTATCTTTAGGGATTTCAAAATTATAACAAAAAATATCCTCAAAACCAACTTATATGAAAAGTCGGCGGTGCCTGATGAACACGAATAGCAACCAACAAAAAAATTAATATCTCCTAAACTAATAACTTTAAAATTATAATTCAAACCAAGTTTGAATTCCCACAACTAGCCTAATCTAAACATACAAACGGAAAAAAAATATTTACAACACAAAAGAAGATATGATTTTTTTAAGAAGAAAACGCCGAAAAGAGAAAACCGCAAATGCGAAGAGACTTTTTCTCAATGTTCGAACTTTGAACCCCAATATCTTCCGACTGCGAAGTCGGAAAAATATGGGGCTAAAAGCGTCTGAAAGAGAAAAGCCTGCTCGATTTTTGGTGGAGAAAAATATTAGAGAAAAGGTGGGAGAAAGTACTAAAATAATTTTTTTAAAAGTGAAAACGCCTAAACGAAAAAATTGTGTTTGTAAGAAAATTAGAAAAAGATTAAAAGTGAATGGAAAATTAAGAGACAGCAAAGAAAAGAACACACCAAAAAATAGCTCTCAGTTTTCTGTATCTAAACTCCAATTTTCACCAATCTACCTCTATTCGCCCACAAAATTTAAACCTAACCTAACCTAACCTAACCTAACCTAATCTAACCTAACCTAACCTAACCTAACCTTTTTTTTTTTTTTTTGTTGTCCCAGAGAAATGCTTTACGCATACCAATACGTAACATGAGGCCCCCGGGTCGGAGCCAGATATTACGCATTAGTTATGTGGGACTCTCCGGTCAGTTGGACCGGCCTACCCTCTAAAACTCTGGGATGCTGCCTCCGCCGTGCCTTAATGGTGGTGCAACGGGATCGTATACCTGTCACCGCGACACCACCAGCACCGTCGCCCTAGGGCGAACCTTCTCCGCAAAAAGAGCACGCTGTAGCATGACCAGCGTGCCCTCCGCCACTGGCCTCCCTTAACCCCGGGGAAGCCGGGACCAGTGTTCCGGTCCCACCCGCACGGCACCAGGAGGACAAACGCCCCTACCCCGGCACCCGTGTAGTGGGGATGTCTTCAAGGAAAACGTCCCTTCCAGCCATGCCACCACTACACTCCGCCCCCAATCAGACGTGGAATCTGCCTAGGCAGAGTCACGCTGATGGGTCTCCGGGTGGTTGGGCTAGCCTCCAAGAGCGGGTCACCGGCCGCCTGCCTATCCGCGTCCCTTCATCGGCCACTCCAAAAGTGGGAGCAAAGGCTAGTAAGCTAACCTTTGCTTACTCCAAATGCTGCCCATAACTAGCAAAGTCTGGTCTAGGCGAGACGGGTACCTAAGAGTGCAAACCAAGACAATGATAGCTATTTGTAACATTCAGGATACTTCAACCACCCTCCGTCACAAGGCTTTTGTTTTTCACAAGAGTTTTTGCGATGAGTTGGCACCCCATAGTACCAACGCATGGCCCCAGCCTTAACTACCGCTCTTTTCCGCGAGTCCAGGCCATGGCACTCCTCCGAAGAGGCGTCCCGCCATCTTCCACCACTGCACCTGGTTCGGGAACTGCAGTACATAAGGCCATCCTCAGCCTCCCCCTCCCCAGCGCCCACCCCACTAATCTACT
This sequence comes from Pammene aurita, assembly GCA_947086415.1. NCBI lineage: Eukaryota > Metazoa > Arthropoda > Insecta > Lepidoptera > Tortricidae > Pammene > Pammene aurita. Next base: position 44,178,623 of record OX352293.1, on the reverse strand, counting down.
CTGTTACCAGAGAGCTCGTGGAGGGACTGACAGGATATTCGCAGCAACGGTAGGCAATACCAACCGATATTACCTACCGTGGCCCCCAGGGTGCACCGTCCAGGAACCCTTACCTATTCCCCCGGATCAACCGGATCAAGAGGAATGACAAGGGACCTGGCACTCGAGGAGGTTTCCTGTCCCGCACCCCAACCTAACCTAACCTTTTTTTTTTTTGACGCAGGGGTAAATACATTTACGTATCTCACCCCCAGGCTACGAAAGCCCGTTGGGGATGGGGTGGTATGTGGGACTCGCTCCTCCCATAACCCCTCTGCTGGGCAGAGGGAGGGGAGAAGAATACCCACTAACATCCCCTGCGGCGTTACCCTCTCTGACGTTATAGGGGAGCATCATGGGATCACTAATATTCTACCACGATGCCCCCCCGGCCGCCCCGGCTGTTCACCGGGGGCACCCTCGCGTTAGGGCCCGTCCACATGTCCACGGCATGGCACTGCCTCCGCGGGCATGCAGGCGGGCCCCTAGGGGGAGGGATTGTGCAACGCTACAACCCCTCCCTAGTCGTGTAGAGCCTCATCTGCGGGTCCCCAACCCGCAGCTCTACTGGGGGATCAAGGCATTGATGAATTGCCGTCGCCTGATTCCCCTTCGTCTGCGCCGTAGCGGGTGCGCGTCAGCTCTATCTTCGCGCGTCCGCTCCGCTTCCTCCTTTTTCTTAATAACTTTTTCGCAAAAGTTATTAAAAGCCGCCCAGGATCTCTCGCTGACCAGAATTTTTCCGACTATATTATGCAGCGAGAGATCATCCACGTTCAGGGCCGTTTCCAATTCCCATCTCTCTGAAGCCCAGGTTGGGCATTCCATCACTGTGTGTAACACGGTGTCGTCTTCATACCCACAGTGATGACACACCGGCGAAGGTTCCCTCTTTATTGTGTGCAGGTAATGACCGAAGCAGCCGTGTCCAGTCATTACCTGCACTTGTCTGTATGTCAGTGTCCCACTTTTGCGGTCAAGCCAGCTGTCGAAGGATGGGAGGAGCGCTCCTATAGTATACGTTCCATAGGGCTCATCCTCCAGCTGGCTTTTCCACCGATCTCTTTGCCTTTTTTTTTCTGTCTCCAGCCGGGCCTCTAATTCTTGAGGAGCCAGACGCTCATCTGCGATGCGTAGCTCCAACCTCTGAGAGTACCTCTCTGCCAGTAGTCGGGCGTCTAGGTCCCATGGCATAGTACCAGCGAGGGCGCAAGCGGCTGCGTGCCCTATCGTCGAGTACCCTCTAATAATTCGTCGCGCAATGACTCTCTGAGGTCTTCGAAGGAGGGCCCTTGTTTTGTTATTCAGCCTCCCGGCCCATATAGGTGCCCCGTATAGCGCCATGCTGCGAATAACGTTCGCATATAGTCGTCGACATGGGGCTTGGGGGCCTCCAACGTTTGGCAATAGTCGGCTAAGCACCGAAGCAGCACCAACGAGCCAAGGAACTAAGTTGGTAAAATGTTCCTCGAATTCCCACTTGCGATCCAAAATAAGGCCCAAATATTTAATATGGGCTTTTAGAGGGACCGCCTCACCCCCTACAGAGATCACCTCATTAGGGCGCAGTCTCCAGCCCCTACCTCCGAATACCACGGCGTCGGTCTTGTTAAGTGACACCTTAAGCCCTAGCAGATTGATGCGTCCCACCGTGAGCTCGGTTGCCACTGCGGCTCTCCTTGAGGTTTCCTGGTAGTCTCTTCCCCTCACGGCCACCATTGTGTCATCGGCATAACAAATGGTGACCATGCGGGGAAGTTGTTCCCCTCTTATAGCCCAATCACCGCCGATATCCCAGAGCAGGGGTCCCAGAACCGACCCCTGCGGAACACCACACTCCATTCGTCTTTCTAAGAGCGTGCCTCCTGATTCATATAGCACTGCCCTATCAGAGAGGTAGTGCTCTATGATTGTCTTCAGATAGAGAGGCACCCCGTGATATCTAAGGGCCTCTTTTACTACTCCGTAAGGGAGAGAGCCAAAGGCATTGGCTATGTCTAGAGATACTGCTATGACTCCCTCCTTTTTCTCTGCTGCCAGATCCCTGAATTTTTTCAACATGCCTATTGCATCTATTGTAGACCGCCCCTCGCGGAACCCGAATTGCCGGTCGCTGATATTTGGGCCCGTATCCTCCAGATGCCTAGTTATTCGCCTTGCTATAATGCGCTCCAACATCTTTCCAGTTTCATCTAGGAGGACGATGGGGCGGTATCCCGAAGGTGATTCAGCTGGACGACCCTCCTTTCGCAGTAGGCACAACCTACCCTCCTTCCAGCAACGAGGGAAAATTCCCTCCCTGAGGCAGTCATCAAATAACCCTCGAAGTCGGCCTCCGAGGTGTTTCAATGCCAAGGAGAGAACCTTCCCCTGTACACCATCCGGTCCTGGAGCCTTTTTACTGGCTCTCATTCAGCAAACCGCTCTCATGATTTCCACGTCCGAGATTAGAGGGACATCTGGAAGGCCCTCCGGTTCCTCTACTGGAAGTGCCATGACGGGAGGCGTGAAGTCCGATGCCGCCGGGAAGAGGCCCTCTACAACCCTCTTTAGGAGTTCTGGCTCTAAGGAATCCATGGGGGGAGCATGTTTAATTTTATTCCTGACAATTTTATAGGGTCGCCCCCATGGGTCCCTGTCTAAGGTTCTCAGGAATTCTTCTCGGGCCTCATCCTTTCGTTTAGCTATGGCGGCTGTTAATGCCCCTTTTGCAGCTACAAGGGCCTCCCGGAGTATCTCCTCCTCTGCCGCCGTGTGTTGTCGGCGCCTGCATCTTGTGAATTTACGGCGTGCAAAATTGGCGGTTACTCGGAGGGCCGCGATTTCCTCAGACCACCAATAGACCTGTTTTTTGTGAGTAAATTTCTTCGTCCTCAACATGCCAGAATCGCACACCATAGTGAGCGAGGTACGGAAGCGGACAGCCCTTTCTTCAACCCCGAGGTCTACCGGTGGGGGAGCACACCAAGCCTCGATCAATGCGGCCTCCTCAATCATTTCCCTATCTAGGCTAGCCAAGGACCACCTAGGGAAGCGGCCATTGAGACGGCGCCTACCCGTTGCCTGCGGCAGATCTTGTACTGGAGCCACTGAAGATGGAGAAATCCTCATCCTGATGTAAACGTGATCGGAGAGAGTCTCCACATCCTCCAGGACACGCCAGTCTACAATTCGGTTGGCGACAACTGGGGTTGCAAGAGTAACGTCAACAATGGATCCTCCCTGCTGTCGCACACACGTGTAGGCGTTGCCCTGGTTTAAAACCACGAGCCCCATCGCTACCGCCCAGTCCCTGAGGGTTTCGCCCCTCACATCAGTAACAAGAGAACCCCAGGCTGCACTTTTAGCATTGAGGTCCCCCATTACAAGTACCGGGGTTGGTGCTGACCTCCTTATTAGCCTCCCCAGATCATTTAAATAACCTTCGAATTCCCATAGTGGCCTATTTGGGGAAAAATTAGTGCCGATTAATATGACGTTTCCCCATTTGGCTGCCGCAATTCCGGGACCTTTATGAACGGCAATCAGGGGAGGATGGTCCCCAATAGCCGGTACTACTAGAGCCACTTTCCGGTCAGTTGCTCATACCCAATTGGACTGAGGAGGGATACAATACGGTCCCGCTGCCACAGCCGCGCCTATGCCCCACTCTGCTATTACCTGCATGAGCAGGTCTTGGGCACGGGCGCAGTTGTTCAAGTTAGTCTGTAGGAGTTCGTAAGGGCGTGACAACATTACAAATCCATGCTCTCTTGTTCCTCGTCAGCCCTTTGGGCGAATCTCTGATCGGGCCCCTGGGTCCGGACGGGGTCTTGTCTACCCTTAGTCGGTGGGGGGCAGCATGCTGGGCCTCCCATATAGTGTCCGACGGGTTTCTTAGCCTGATGACACACCGCGCAGAATGGTGCCTCAGTACAGCCGGACGCCTTATGTCCCGGTTTACTGCACCGGAAGCACATGTTCCCTCTCTCTACTTGTGATGGGCAAGTAGTGCGAGTGTGTCCCGTCCCCATGCACTTATAACATCGTAACGGTGCTGGATCTAGTATATGCACTTGTGCACTCGACCACCCCACAAGTAAACGTCCTCCTTCTACTATCTTGCTGGCGGCTGTCACCGGGCATTTAATGAGGGTCGATCCTACCCCACTAAATCCGGTGCGGATTGAACCAACCCTCACTTCGTCAAGTCTGCAACCACCCTTTGTTCTCGCTGGAATGCTCCCACTTGACCTTAGACTACAGGAAGTAGCTTCCTTGTACGAGGCCAAGAAGGGGGTGCCCCGGCCGGAGCTGGGAGACAGGGAGGCTGAGAGGATGGCGCCAGCACTGGAAGCTCCACACCCAGCACAGCGCTCTGAGCTCAAATTCCAAGCCTTAGTGGACCAAGGCCAGTTAGATCAGTGCAGTGATTATGAGGTAAAAATCTTTACAGATGGAAGCAAGATCGGAGGAAGAGTTGGAGCAGCTCTGTCGGTATGGAGAGCCTCAACCGAAATCAAAACTCTCAAACTTGCTCTCCCTAATTACTGCACTGTCTATCAAGCCGAACTTCTTGCCATAAACAAGGCAATAAAGCTAGCGATCGGTCACAACGCATCTTCTTTCGGCATCTACAGCGACTCTATGGCTGCTCTCCAAACAGTTACAAACCACTCCTGCCTCCACCCCCTAGCCGTTGAAGCCAGAGATAATATAAAATCTGTATCTCTCCAGAACAAGATAATATCCTTGTTCTGGATCAAAGCTCATGCGGGATTGGAGGGGAATGAGAGAGCAGATGAATTGGCCAAGGCGGCCGCTGCAAATGCCAAAAGAAAGCCAGATTACGACCTATGCCCAATATCCTACGTAAAGAGATACCTACGCCATGCCACACTAAACGAATGGAATAACAGATACCAGGCAGGAACGACTGCTGCTATAACAAAATTATTCCTACCCAACGCAGTAGAAGCCTACAATGTGGTCCGAAAGCTGAAACCAAACAGCGTTACAACACAACTAATGACGGGGCATGGCGGTTTCTCCGAGTACTTAAACCGTTTTAAGTGCAAGGAGAGCTCGTCATGCGTCTGCGATCCGAATATCTTGGAGACGGTCCCACACCTTATTTTTGAATGCCCAATCCACGAACAAGAACGATTAAATTTAGAAATAGAAATTGGGATGAGTAAAAACAATGCACATGAACTAATAATAAGTAAAAATAGAAATAAATTTATAAACTACTGTTCAAAAATAATTAAAACTGTAAATAATAGGAATAAGACTAGGTAAAGTTATGCTGTTACAATATAGTAAATATATTTAAAAACAGCATAAAACAATATTGTAAAAACAAGCTGTGTTAAATTGATACAATTCATGTTGTTAAAACCAATAGAATAAGTGCTATATTATGTAAAATTAGAACTAAGAAATGAAAACTATGTAAAATAGTAGAAAATACAATGTTACATCAAGACTAAACATAACACAACTACATGTACAATTAGAACATAAGTAACCTGTAATAGATACAAGAAAATCCATCCAATGTAAAACAAGCTATGTCATCAACTGTAAATCAACAATGTAAATCTGAAATAAAATGAAACCTGTGTTGCCTTAAATCCCCTATAAAAATAAAAGAATAAACGCTTTTGCACAGGACTGGTCGATCTATGTGGGCATTGTGGAGGACCCCACTTAAACTGCGTGCGAAGACTGGCATGCCAGAATACCGCCCAGATGTCTCAACTGCTCAAAGGCGAACTTGGAAAACGTAGAACACAATGCATTCGATTTTGTATGCCCTGTGCGTCAGAAATGGGACAACATAGCTCGGTCAACGGTGGCCTACCACTGCTGAGGGCACCAAAAAGGTACAAACGCCTTACCGGGCGGCGCAAGCAAACCTCCAGAGGAAAAAACTCGCCACAAATGAGTTACTTGTGGAGGCGGAAAGACGGAAAATCGCCTTTGCGCTTCTACAGGAACCCTATGTGGGGGGCGGCAAAGAAATGAGGAGCTACAGAGGAGTTTGAATCTTCCAAGGCGATGGTATAGAAGAGGGTGTTGTAAAGGCTGCAATAGCCGTATTCGATGACGACCTCAACGTCGAACAATACCCAAAACTCACCACAAATAACATCGTTGTGGTGGGGATCAGCACCGTCGCTTGGGGGATCACTCTCGTCTCCATTTATTTCGAGCCAGACCAGCCCATAGAACCCTATCTGGAACACCTATCTAAAATAAGAAAAAACATAGACTCAAATAGGTGGATCATAGGAGGAGACGCCAACGCCAAAAGCATATGGTGGGGGAGCCCTCAGACGGACCATAGGGGTGAAGACTTGATGAGAACCCTCAACGAGCTCAACCTTAACGTGCTCAACATGGGAAACATTCCAACCTTTGATACCGTAAGGGGAAACAGACGCTTCAGCAGCTTCGTTGACCTAACAGCCTGTTCAACGGAGATGCTGGACTTAGTGGACGATTGGAAGATCGACGAGGGTCTCACGAGTTCGGACCACAACGGGATATTGTTCAATATTCAACTCAAAAAATCTACTGGCATTAAAATACAAAGAACCGCCAGACTATACAATACCAAAAAAGCAAATTGGAACGAGTTTCATACGAAACTCGGACAATTATTGCAAGAAAACCAATTAACAAAATTAGATATAGAAACAATAGATACACAAGAAAAAATCGAAGAAACAGTAAATAAATTAACGAAAATAATAACAGATATATGTAAAACCACCATACCACAAAAGAAAAATAAAGAGAATCCCAAGCTACCATGGTGGTCGCCCGAACTCGAAGAGATAAAGCGTTCAATTGCCACCAAGAAGCGCAGAATCCGCTGCGCAGCGTCAGTAAGGCGAGAGAGGGTCGTGAAAGAGTACCTTGAAGCAAAGGAACAATATGAAAGTCAAGCTGAAAAAACTCAAATAGAGAGCTGGAAGGAGTTTTGCAAGAAGCAGGATAAGGAAGGGCTATGGGAGCGTATATATAGGGTTATAGGCAGAGTCACAAAGAGAGTGGAGGACGTACCTCTGGAGAAGAATGGCAGAGTCTTCAGTGCAAAAGAGTCGGCGAAGTTGCTGGCGGAGACCTTTTACCCAGAGGACTCTGCTAGTAGCGATGAAGACCACCACAGACAAATTCGCATGAAGGCAGCCGCAGTGAACGATGGCGAACAAAATGGAACTTGTGGCTCGCAAGTGCCTTCACGATGGCTGAACTTTTATGGTCGTGTGAGTCGTTTAACCCGAAAAAGGCACCAGGCTCTGAGGGTTTCACGGCGGATATATGCTGCCACACCATTCGAGGAAACCCAGAGATGGTCCTCACTCTACTAAACAAATGCTTTGAGTACCACTATTTCCCCAAGAGCTGGAAGGAGGCAACGGTGGTTGTACTCAGAAAGCCGGGAAAGGACAACTATAAAAGCCCCAAATCATATAGGCCGATAGGATTGCTGCCAGTCTTTGGAAAGATACTGGAGAAGATGCTGGTCGCCAGACTTAAGTCCCACCTAATACCGAGGACCAGTGCCTGTCAATATGGGTTCATGCCGCAGCGCAGTACGGAGGACTCCCTCTATACACTTATGCAGAGAATTAACAAAAAACTAGATAAAAAGAAAATCATCACACTAATCTCACTGGATATAGAGGGGGCCTTCGACGGCGCATGGTGGCCTGCCATCAAAGTCCGGCTGGCTGAGGAAAGCTGCCCCATTGGCCTGAGACAAATAATGGACAGTTACCTAAAGGACCGAAGTGTTAACGTACGGTACGCGGGTGAACAGTATAGTGTTTCGACTAGTAAGGGATGCGTGCAAGGGTCGATAGCCGGACCCATTCTCTGGAATCTGCTGCTGGATCCACTTCTCAAGTCTCTGCAAAGCAGGGGAGACTACTGCCAGGCCTTTGCGGACGATGTGGCACTTGTGATCGATGGGGACACCGCATTGGAAATCGAAGCCAAGGGCAATTCCGCTCTTGAACATGCTCGGGAATGGGGAGTCAAGAATAAATAATAATAATAATAAATACTCTTTATTGCACACCTCATACAGTTACAAGCACAAATTTTACAATTAGATAAATTTAGGTAGAGGTAACAACAGGCGGTCTTATCGCTAATGAGCGATTTCTTCCAGACAACCTTTGGGTAGTGGAGACTAGAGAAAAACAATAAGCAGTAGGTGGTGCATAGACACAAAAGAGACGAAATAGATAACACAGCACATTCATATGAATATACATACTTAAATAAGTACAAAATAAACATACATATACGTACATATATACATATATAATACACACAGTAAGAAACAACAGTGTCAACTTAAAAACCTAACGAAGAGATAAATAGTATTCCTTAAGTTGCGATTTAAAGCTACCGATAGATTGCGCGCGTTTTATGTTGAGAGGGAGAGAATTCCACAAACGAACGGCCTGGAACGTAAATGAGCAATTGTAAAATTTGGAAGATGAAGATGGCACTTTTAGGAGCAATAATTGAGAGGATCTAATAGAATTAAGATAAGAGAAACGCTCTTTGAGGTAGCGGGGAGTTGCAGGGTTAAAAAGTATAGAAAAGAGTAAAGAAAGTATGTGAGAGTTACGGCGGTGATGGATAGGCAGCCATTTGAGTTGAGAACGAAAACTAGAAACATGGTCGAATTTGCGTAATCCGAAAATGAACCGAATGCAGGCATTTTGAATACGCTCAAGCTTATTAAGTTGCTCCTCGGTTAGGTCTAAATAGGAGATATCTGCATAATCAAGAAAGGGGAGAAGTAACGACTGAGCAAGCGCAATTTTAGTAGCAATTGGCAGGAAATTCCGGAGCCGTCTGAGAGACCCTATGGCAGCAAACATCTTCCTGCTCACTTCACTCACCTGAGGCACCCATGATAGACAACGATCCATGATTACGCCAAGATTTTTCACTTGGTTGGAAAAAGGAATTTGGATACCATCGAAGACTATCGGAGGGAGCCTGAGAAAGTCAATTTTGGAGATTTGTTTAGCGCTACCCATCACAATTACCTGTGACTTTAGAGGGTTTACTTTTAAACCGTAATCTTGACTCCAATTTGATATGCGGAGCAGATCAAGATTCGTGGCTTCTATAACTGAATTGAGATCGCTATGCATACCCTGCGAATATATTTGAAGGTCGTCGGCATAGAGGTGATACGAAGAAGACAGATCAAGAGTTATGGAATTAATGAAGATAGAAAATAAAATAGGAGACAGCACACCACCCTGTGGGACACCAGCTGATGTGCTGCACCAGGAAGAACACGAAGAATCTAGTTTTATTCTTTGCCGACGACCAACCAAATAGCTGCGGAACCAGTCAATCGCTGCAGCCGATATGTTAAGAGACTGTAAGAACGCGACCAAAATGTCAAAATCGACCGTGATAAAGGCATTACTGAAATCTAGAAGTGCAAGAACTGTAAGCTTCTGGTCATTCATACCCAAACGGATGTCATCGGTAACCTTGACAAGAGCCGAGGTAGTACTGTGTCCCGGACGAAAACCAGATTGAAATGGATTTAGGAGGTCATTTATATTCAGGAAGGAAGTGAGTTGCTGATGCACTAGCCGTTCGAGGACTTTGGATAGGAAAGGAAGAATGCAGATGGGGCGATAGTCAGAGAAGGAACTGGGGTTGGATTTTTTGGGTAAAGGAATAATATTGGCATCCTTCCAAAGACTGGGAAAAGTACTTGATGAAATGGAAAAATTCAGAATACCGGTGATAATAGGAACAAACAAATCAAGGAGAGGGAGTATCATATTTCGGCTAACACAGTCAACACCAACGGCGTTAGAAGTGATATTCAATATACCCTTCCTAACATCACTCTCACAGAAATGGCTAAAATAGAAAGAAGAGAAATCTAAGGCAGGAAGTGATGAAAGATGATGAAGTGAGATAGATTTCTTAGGACCACTGAAACAGGTGGACGATGAAAAATGCTGGTTAAGCTGGTCAACGCTAATATTGTTTAAATTGGTTGCCTGTTGAGATTTGCCAACTCCGAGATCTTTCAAAAATTTCCACACTTTGGCTGGATTTCCATCTTCAACAGAATTGTGAATATGACGCCTCTGAGCATCTCGACATATAGTGCTACAGCGATTGCGCAGGGTATGATATTTAAGTTTATTTTTCTCAGAGTTGTTAGCCTTATACTTAGATTTAGATTGATTCTTCCTCTCTATAAGGGCTTTAATATCCTCAGTGAGCCAAGGAGCAGGGAGATGCTTGACTTTTATTGCACGAACAGGAGCGTGAGCGTCATAAAGTTGTATGAGGAGCGAATTAAAGAGAGAAACTTGATCGTCTACCGAACCCGCTCGAGCGATACTGCTCCAATCGATTGTTAAAGCGTCATCTCGAAGCTTTTCCACATTTAATCCACTAAAATTGCGCTGCAAAAGAATTTTTGATTTAGATTTGGGAGGACGAATTTTGTAAGAGATATAGAGCAGATCATGATATGAGAAGGCATCCGCGGAGTATTGTCCAAATTTAGACACATGAGAAGTCGAAGAAACTAAAGTTAAATCAAGAAGAGAAGGCGAGCAATTTGGAAAATAGTGTGTGGCGTCTGAAGGGAGAATAGTTAGATTGCATGCATCTACCAGGGATTTAAGGCGCCGGGATCGACTGTCATCCTTCAGAAGACACGTATTTAGATCTCCCATAAGAATGTGATGATTATAAGAAGGCATAAGGTCTTCGAGAAGTTTCTCAAGAGAATCAAAGTAATTAACGTGAAGGGAGGGGGAATAAAAAACGCCAAGTAAAAGTTTGGAATGAGCGAGGGAAACGTCGAGAAACATATACTCTGCGGCATCAGAAGTAGAAGAACTGGCAGATACATTAACAATTGAATAGGGGATGTAAGAACGAAGGTAAATCGCAACTCCACCGCCACCTCTTCCAAGGCGGTCGTGCCGAATTAAATTGAAACCAGGTAAAGAGTAAGACGTTGAAGGCAAAGCTGGTCTGAGCCACGATTCGGAAATTAAAATAGCATGAATGTTCTTAAGGTCAAAAGAGAGTAACATATCGCTGTAATGTGCAGGAATACTTTGCGCATTTAAATGCACAACGTTAAAATTTTTAGGTACATTATTAAACTGAGATTCCAGAAAGTCGTGAAGCGAAGGAGGCAAACTATGGAAACTGTCTTCACTTACACTATCTAAGGAGGAAAAAGATAAATACTGATCACTGTTATCACTGAAAGGCATCTGAAAAATATATATAAAGTTAAAAATATAATAAGTATATAATAAGTGTAAACTAATATTCAATAAATATAAAAATATATACAGTAAAAACTAAACAAAAACTCCACAATCTACCCGCCAGCAGCAAATAAAGAAAGAAATACACTTATAAAGAAACCGAAGTTCAATTTAAAAATACATGTTGGCTTCAGATTCGACAGGCATTAAGTTAAATCACAAAACTAAGGAAATAATTAACTAAGAAAAACGGAACGTAAGTTAATAAAGAAATATTTAACTTGGTAAAGCGGACCGCAATTTAACACTTGGCAACACTATACCTGCCATCCGTCAGCACACATGTCAAACTGTCAATGTCAGTTGGATTGGAACTTGGCAAAGTGACATTTAAAGTCAGCAATGAAGTTATTGGAATTAATCTATAATATTTACGAGAGACTATTAAAGAGGGTATACAACAAATAACAGTGATTACACGTCGAAATAGAAAAGCGTCAAGCAGTATAACCCGAACAAATACAGAAGAAAGCTACACTATGTACATACTAAGGCTTCAATTTGGCAGCCGCACGTCTGGGCTTTATCTGTTTCTCCGGTTTCTCGGCTTTGCTGCAATTATCTGCCTTGGGAGGAGCATCTACGCTTGGGGTCGGAGTCACAGGCCGCTTGGGGTCGGAGTCACAGGCAATAAATTGAAGTTTGCGCCACATAAAACGAACGCAATGGTCATTACTCGAAAGCTGAAGTATGATACCCCGCATCTGAGCATGGGCGGAGCGGAAATACAAATGGTAAAAGAGATGAAGATCCTAGGTGTCACCTTCGACGACAAACTCACGTTCAACGCCCACGTCTCAAGCGTCTGCCGGAAGGCAGTGGGTATCCACAAACAGCTTTCCAGAGCGGCCAAGGCAAGTTGGGGGCTCAAACCGGAGGTGGTGAAGACCATTTACACAGCAGTGGTTGAACCCATCGTCCTGTATGCCGCCAGCGTATGGGCGCCTGCGGCGAGAAAGCTGGGGGTCATAAAACAGCTGGGAACAATGCAACGAGGCATTGCGCAGAAGATCTGCAAAGCGTACCGCACGGTGTCGCTCAATTCCGCTCTGGTCCTGGCAGGGATACTCCCTCTTGACCTTCGAGTCCGAGAGGCAGCTTCACTTTATGAAGCCAAGAAGGGGGTATCCTGGTCAGCGCTTGCAGATCGGGAGATTGAGAAAATGGCTTCGGCAGCAGAAGTACCCCATCCGGCAGAGCGTTTGGACCTGAAGATAGTGAGCCTGATAAACCGAGAAGATGTCGATAACAACAGTAGATTCGACATACGAATCTTCACCGACGGGAGCAAGATTGCGGGCGGGGTCGGAGCAGCGCTATCCATATGAAGCGGCGAGGTCGAGATATGCGCCCGCAAACTTGCTCTATCGAATTACTGCACGGTTCACCAGGCTGAGCTCCTGGCACTATGCAGGGCCACAGCTGAGGCCAAAAAGCGCCAAGGAAATTCCTTTGGAATATACAGCGAATCCATGTCAGCCCTCCAATCAGTTACAAACTATTCAAGCCTCCATCCCCTGGCAGTCGAAGCGAGGGAAAACATCCAAACCGTATCCCGACAATGCAAATTAATACGTTTTCATTGGATAAAGGCACACGCAGGATTGGAAGGAAACGAGAGAGCGGATGAGCTGGCAAAAGAGGCTGCTCTATATTCCAAAAGGAAACCCGACTACGACAAATGCCCTGTTTCATTCGTCAAGCGCAACATCCGTGCTGCTACGCTTGACGAATGGAACAAACGCTACGCGGAAGGCAACACAGCATCCGGTACAAAACTGTTTCTACCAAATGCCACAGAAGCTTATGGGGTAGTCAAAAAGTTCGAACCGACGTGTGTCACAACTCAGTTGATGACAGGGCACGGCGGGTTCTCTGAATACTTGAAACGGTTCAAGTGTAAGGAGAGCCCGTCGTGCATCTGTGATCCAGATATGGAAGAGTCTGTGACACACGTCCTAGTTGACTGCCCCGTTCATGCTAGAGAGCGATTTAATGCAGAACAAGTACTAAACACACAGATAACTAAAGAAACAATACATGAACTGATTAGAGACAAGGAAAAAAGAATGAAATTTCTAGAGTACTGTATAAATGTAATAAAAATTGTAATAGAGCGGAACAAATAAATAGGATTAGAAAAATATGTTAGTAAAATATGTAATATATTAGACCTAAACATATGTAATAAGTAAATAATAACAAAACATGTCTAGAAATAGTGCATCATATAAATGTGTAATAAATAAAAACATATATGTAAGAAACACAATGAAAGACAAGAAGTATGCCGGAAAAATATGTGAATATTTGACCAAACATAGAAGAAAAATGTAATTATATGTAAAAATAGTACAACTGTTGTAAGAAAATGTGTAAAGAAAATAGCATAGCAGTAATTCTGTAAAAATAAAGGAAACCACCCTGTTACTCCCACTCCCACGATTAAAATATATAACAAGATAGCTATCGTAGGCCTTAAAATAGTAGGTGGGCAACCCACCCACAACAGCTAGAAAGATGATGAATGAAAGAAAGACAACGTATGAAGAATGAAAGTACGAGCAGCATACAAGAAAGAACTGGAATGAAAGAGATTCGTATAACATAGACTCCGATCATGTTGGAGGTAGTCTTGAAAAAAAAAAAAAAAAAAACCTAACCTAGGTTAGGTTAGGTTTTTTTTACCTAACCTAAAAACCTAACCTAACCTAACCAAACATAACACAACTACATGTACAATTAGAACATAAGTAAATAACCTGTAATAGATATAAGAAAATCCATCCAATGTAAAACAAGCTATGTCATCCACTGTGCCACAAACTGTTTTAAAATAAAGGGAAATAGCAAATGTAAAATAAAGTAAGATAAAACTGTCTTGATAAAACAGAATGGCTAAAATATAATCTTAAAAAAAATGAAACCTGTGTTGCCTTAAATCCCCTATAAAAATAAAAGAATATTAGCTAGAAAGTAGACTAGCTGGGAAATCCCACCCAGAAAAGAAGTAAAAGATGATGAATGAAAGAAAGAACCAGAATGCGGAATGAAAGTACGAGCGGTAGCAAAAGCGAGAACTAGTATGAAAGAGAACCGTACTAAACCTCCGATCACGTTGGAGATAGCTAGCAAAAAAAAAAAAAAAAAACCCTAACCTAACCTAACGTAACCTTTTTTTTTTTTTTTTTAACGTGGAGGAATGCATTTAGGCATCCCGCCTAGCCGGGGAACTAGGACGGGTATGTTGGACTCGTCAGCAAGGGCCAACACTACCAACTAAACCATCCACGGTATGCCCGTCGTGCAGCATTGGAGACGGTGACACGGTAGCGCGAACATTATTCCGCGAACACCGCCTGCTGCGACAGCCGAATCTGTCCCCTCACTGGGGCCGAAGCCCCCGGAGCCGAAGCTCCCCCTCCCAAAGGTAGCGTGCAGGGCGACACCACACGCTGCTCCCTCATGACAACCTCCACGCCGGGAGCAGGTGGAAAAACCCCGGTTTCCACCCACTCAGGTTGCCTTCGCGATTTTTTATAGAGGTGGTCATCCTCGCAGCCAACACCCAGCAACGGCTTGGTGTTAACCCCCGGTCCGTCATCATAGGCCCTCTGCCTAGACAGGTTACGGGGCCACAGTTTTATACAGGACAGCGGCATTCCTGTCCCTTACCGCGGCCGAAGCCGCCCGGCCCGAAGGCCCCTCAGTTTTTTATAGAGGTTGTCATCCTCGCAGCCAACACCAAGTGGCGGCTTGGTGTTGACCCCCGGTCCGTCATCATAGGCCCTCTGCCTAGACAGGTTACGGGGTATAGCACCCCAACCTAACCTTTTTTTTTTTTTTTTAACGTGGAGGAATGCATTTAGGCATCCCGCCTAGCCGGGGAACTGGACGGATATGTTGGACTCGTCAGCAAGGGCCAACACTACCAACTAAACCATCCACGGTATGCCCGTCGTGCAGCGTTGGTGACGGTGACACGGGATCGCGTAAGCATTCAACCGCGAACACCGCCTGCTGCGACAGCCGAAGCTGTCCCCTCACTGGGGCCGAAGCCCCTGGAGCCGGAGCTCCCCCTCCCGAAGGTAGCGTGCAGGGCGACACCACACGCTGCTCCCTCATGACAACCTCCACGCCGGGAGCAGGTGGAAAAACCCCGGGTTCCACCCACTCAGGTTGCCTTCGCGATTTTTTATAGAGGTGGTCATCCTCGCAGCCAACACCCAGCACCGGCTTGGTGTTAACCCCCGGTCCGTCATCATAGGCCCTCTGCCTAGACAGGTTACGGGGCCGCAGTTTTATACAGGACAGCGGCATTCCTGTCCCTCACCGCGGCCGAAGCCGCCCGGCCCGAAGGCCCCTCAGTTTTTTATAGAGGTTGTCTTTTTTTTTTGTGACGCAGGGGTAAATACATTTACGTATCTCACCCCCAGGCTGCGAAAGCCCGTTGGGGATGGGGTGGTATGTGGGACTCGCTCCTCCCATAATCCCTCTGCTAGGCAGAGGGAGGGGAGAAGGATACCCACTAACATCCCCTGCGGCGTTACCCTCTCTGCCGTTATAGGGGAGCATCATGGGATCACTAATATTCTACCACGATGCCCCCCCGGCCGCCCCGGCTGTTCACCGGGGGCACCCTCGCGTTAAGGGCCCGTCCACATGTCCACGGCACGGCACCGCGGGCATGCGGGCGGGCCCCTAGGGGGGGGGGGATTGTGTAACGCTACAACCCCTCCCTAGTCGTATAGAGCCTCATCTGCGGGTCCCCAACCCGCGGCTCTACTGGGGGATCAAGGCATTGACGAATTGCCGTCACCTGATTACCCTTCGTCTGCGCCGTAGCGGGTGCGCGTCAGCTCTCTCTTCGCGCGTCCGCTCCGCTTCCTCCTTTTTCTTAATAACTTTTTCGCAAGTTATTAAAAACCGCCCAGGATCTCTCGCTGACCAGAATTTTTTCGACTATTTTATGCAGCGAGAGCTCATTCACGTTCAGGGCCATTTCCAATTCCCATCTCTCTGGAGCCCAGGTTGGGCATTCCATCACTGTGTGTAACACGGTGTCGTCTTCGTACCCACAGTGATGACAGACCGGCGAAGGTTCCCTCTTTGTTGTGTACAGGTAATGACCGAAGCAGCCGTGTCCAGTCATTACCTGCACTTGTCTGTAAGTCAGTGTCCCACTTTTGCGGTCAAGCCAGCTGTCGAAGGATGGGAGGAGCGCTCCTATAGTATACGTTCCATAGGGCTCATCCTCCAGCTGGCTTTTCCATCGATCTCTTTGCCTTTTTTTTCTGTCTCCAGCCGGGCCTCTAACTCTTGAGGAGCCAGACGCTCATCTGCGATGCGTAGCTCCAACCTCTGAGAGTACCTCTCTGCCAGTAGTCGGGCGTCTAGGTCCCATGGCAAAGTACCAGCGAGGGCGCAAGCGGCTGCGTGCCCTATCGTCGAGTACCCTCTAATAATTCGTCGCGCAATGACTCTCTGAGGTCTTCGAAGGAGGGCCCTTGTTTTGTTATTCAGCCTCCCGGCCCATATAGGTGCCCCGTATAGCGCCATGCTGCGAATAACGTTCGCATATAGTCGTCGACATGGGGCTTGGGGGCCTCCAACGTTGGGCAACAGTCGGCTCAGCGCCGAACTTGCTGAGGAACTAAGTTGGTAAAATGTTCCTCGAATTCCCACTTGCGATCCAAGATAAGGCCCAAATATTTAATATGGGCTTTTAGAGGGACCGCCTCACCCCCTACAGGGATCACCTCATTAGGGCGCAGTCTCCAGCCCCTTCCTCCGAATACCACGGCGTCGGTCTTGTTAAGCGACACCTTAAGCCCTAGCAGATTGATGCGTCCCACCGTGAGCTCGGTTGCCCCTGCGGCTCTCCTTGAGGTTTCCTGGTAGTCTCTTCCCCTCACGGCCACCATTGTGTCATCGGCATAACAAATTGTGACCATGCGGGGAAGTTGTTCCCCTCTTATAGCCCAATCAAAGCCGATATCCCAGAGCAGGGGTCCCAGAACCGACCCCTGCGGAACACCACACTCCATTCGTCTTTCTAGGAGCGTGCCTCCTGATTCATAAATCACTGCCCTATCAGAGAGGTAGTGCTCTATGATTGTCCTCAGATAGAGAGGCACCCCGTGATACCTAAGGGCCTCTTTTACTACTCCGTAAGGGAGAGAGTCAAAGGCATTGGCTATGTCTAGAGATACTGCTATGACTCCCTCCTTTTTCTCTGCTGCCAGATCCCTGAATTTTTTCAACATGCCTATTGCATCTATTGTAGATCGCCCCTCGCGGAACCCGAATTGCCGGTCGCTGATATTTGGGCCCGTATCCTCCAGATGCCTAGTTATTCGCCTTGCTATAATGCGCTCCAACATCTTTCCAGTTTCATCTAGGAGGACGATGGGGCGGTATCCCGAAGGTGATTCAGCTGGACGACCCTCCTTTCGCAGTAGGCACAACCTACCCTCCTTCCAGCAACGAGGGAAAATTCCCTCCCTGAGGCAGTCATCAAATAACCCTCGAAGTCGGCCTCCGAGGTGTTTCAATGCCAAGGAGAGAGCTTTCCCCGGTACACCATCCGGTCCTGGAGCCTTTTTACTGGCTCTCATTCGGCAAACCGCTCCCATGATTTCCACGTCCGAGATTAGAGGGACATCTGGAAGGCCCTCCGGTTCCTCTACTGGAAGTGCCATGACGGGAGGCGTGAAGTCCGATGCCGCCGGGAAGAGGCCCTCTACAACCCTCTTTAGAAGCTCTGGCTCTAAGGAATCCATGGGGGGAGCATGTTTAATTTTATTCCTGACAATTTTATAAGGTCGCCCCCATGGGTCCCTGTCTAAGGTTCTCAGGAATTCTTCTCGGGTCTCATCCTTTCGTTTGGCTATGGCGGCTGTTAATGCCCCTTTTGCAGCTACAAGGGCCTCCCGGAGTATCTCCTCCTCTGCCGCCGTGTGTTGTCGGCGCCTGCATCTTGTGAATTTACGGCGTGCAAAATTGGCGGTTACTCGGAGGGCCGCGATTTCCTCAGACCACCAGTAGACCTGTTTTTTGTGAGTAAATTTCTTCGTCCTCAACATGCCAGAATCGCACACCATAGTGAGCGAGGTACGGAAGCGGACAGCCCTTTCTTCAACCCCGAGGTCTACCGGTGGGGGAGCACACCAAGCCTCGATCAATGCGGCCTCCTCAATCATTTCCCTATCTAGGCTAGCCAAGGACCACCTAGGGAAGCGGCCATTGAGACGGCGCCTACCTGTTGCCTGCGGCAGATCTTGTACTGGAGCCACTGAAGATGGAGAAATCCTCATCCTGATGTAAACGTGATCGGAGAGAGTCTCCACATCCTCCAGGACAGGCCAATCTACAATTCGGTTGGCGACAACTGGGGTTGCAAGAGTAACGTCAACAATGGATCCTCCCTGCTGTCGCACACATGTGTAGGCGTTGCCCTGGTTTAAAACCACGAGCCCCATCGCTACCGCCCAGTCCCTGAGGGTTTCGCCCCTCACATCAGTAACAAGAGAACCCCAGGCTGCACTTTTAGCATTGAGGTCCCCCATTACAAGTACCGGGGTTGGTGCTGACCTCCTTATTAGCCCCCCCAGATCATTTAAATAACCCTCGAATTCCCATAGTGGCCTATTTGGGGAAAAATAAGTGCCGATTAATA
Source organism: Pammene aurita (assembly GCA_947086415.1). NCBI lineage: Eukaryota > Metazoa > Arthropoda > Insecta > Lepidoptera > Tortricidae > Pammene > Pammene aurita. Next base: position 44,159,561 of record OX352293.1, on the reverse strand, counting down.
TGACGTTTCCCCATTTGGCTGCCGCAATTCCGGGACCTTTATGAACGGCAATCAGGGGAGGATGGTCCCCAATAGCCGGTACTACTAGAGCCACTTTCCGGTCAGTTGCTCCTACCCAATTGGGCTGAGGAGGGATACAATACGGTTCCGCTGCCACAGCCGCGCCTATGCCCCACTCTGCTATTACCTGCATGAGCAGGTCTTGGGCACGGGCGCAGTTGTTCAAGTTAGTCTGTAGGAGTTCGTAAGGGCGTGACAATATTACAAATCCATGCTCTCTTGTTCCTCGTCAGCCCTTTGGGCGAATCTCTGATCGGGCCCCTGGGTCCGGACGGGGTCTTGTCTACCCTTAGTCGGTGGGGGGCAGCATGCTGGGCCTCCCATATAGTGTCCGACGAGTTTCTTAGCCTGATGACACACCGCGCAGAATGGTGCCTCAGTACAGCCGGACGCCTTATGTCCCGGTTTACTGCACCGGAAGCACATGTTCCCTCTCTCTACTTGTGATGGGCAAGTAGTGCGAGTGTGTCCCGTCCCCATGCACTCATAACATCGAAACGGTGCTGGATCTAGTATATGCACTTGTGCACTCGACCACCCCACAAGTAAACGTCCTCCTTCTACTATCTTGCTGGCGGCTGTCACCGGGCATTTAATGAGGGTCGATCCTACCCCACTAAATCCGGTGCGGATTGAACCAACCCTCACTTCGTCAAGTCTGCAACTACCCTTTGCTGATATTGCCTCGGCTACTGCCTCCGTGGTTGTACATTCCATGAGACCTGATATCCTCAAGCCGGCCATTTTAGTTGGCCGGTACACCCTCGCGTCATTGCCGATGAGGCCTTCCAATTTCTCGCGCAGGATATCGGCTGCCCTGCCGTTGTCGGTTCCAGACACCTCGATTATACGCGCCCCGTCAGCCGTTTTCCTAACTTTAACATGGTCTATTCCAACCTCGGCTAGACCAAACGAAGTCGTCGCCTTGGTTAAGATGCCCGCATATGAAGCCTCAGATTCTGGTTTGAGAGCCACTACTACGGCCGCTGTCGATGGAGCCACCAGCTTACGTGGCTTCGGCTTTGGCTTAGCAGCCGGTTGGGCTGCTGCAGCTGTTGGCTTTTTGGCTTTCCGCTTTGCCTTACGGCCTACTACCTCCGTCCACGTCTGATCGGCAGTCATCGGTAGTGGTGGCGGCGCCGTCTCCGCAGCAACGGGAGGTGCCACCTGGGGTACCTGCTTGGTAGCCGCTTGTTTCTTCCGCGGCACTTTTGGACCTGGTGCAGCTCTCGCAGGGGGCATTAGCGTTGATCCCGACGATACTACAGATCTATCTAACGTTTGCCTGGGTTTTGTGGCAAGGGCAGGCGCAGGCAACGGGGTCCATGGATCATCCGACAGAACAACCACGGGGGCTGTAGGAGGAACCGTCGCAGCCTTTTTACGGTCCGCCGCCAGTGGTGGGCGGACAACCGGCTCCGGAGGGAGGCGGCTCTTTATGTCGTCTAAGCGGGCATTGACCATATCCCCAATCGATTTGAAGAGGCTCACCGACAACTCCTCCCTAAACTCAGACAAGGCATCCGTCACCGCACCCAGGATCTGGTTAGCCTGGTTCGTCTTTAGACTGCCTGCTGGAGTCTCCTTCTTGTTCCTATCGGAGAAGGCCTTTCTAAGCGCTTTCAATTCAGTCGTCGCATGTGCTAGCTCTGCTTTCAGTCTTTTATTATTTGCCCGAAGGGCAAAAACCTCGTCATTTTCCTCTCTTGAGTCCATTTTATCTATGGCTGTAACTATCTTCTGGCACGCCTTGTTGATGCGGCCGCGAGTTGTTCCTTTAATATTCTTTGATTTGCTGATCTCTGCCAGCACCCTCTTGGCTGCATCGCGGGCCACATCCGCCTCGTCTCCATCAGTAGCCGGAGACTGACGGCCTTCCGGCACCAGGTCGTATTCCATTTCCTCCTCCTCATCAGATATGACCTGCTCGGATGTTTGATCCTTCATCCAGCAGGAGGTTAGCCCACGAGATTGGGACGCATTTCCGGTATCCTTATCCGCTTCTTTTTCAGGAGTACCCATTTCGAGCCTTTTTTTCATCAAAGTTCTGGCCTTTCCCACGTATGTCGCAAGGGACTTGGTCTTGGTAGAACCCGTGCGCACTCCGCGGGTCTTGCTTTTTCCGTATTTCCCACCTCTACGTGCTGTATTGATTTTTGGCAAGTGCCCCATATCCTCGTCCGGTCCAGTGTGGTGCCGTTTTTGGGCCACCTGTATGTCCACCGACTTCTCGCTAGCCCTCTCATTGTCCTCTGTAAAGTCGTCGGAGTCTATCGCGTCAGATAATCGGCGTATCCTCCCTGACTTTGACTTGGTTCCTGATCCCTCTCCTCTTTCGGATGGACTCCGGTCCTTGCTATTTACATTTGTGTCTAGACGTTCAAGTAACACTCGGCATCCTTGCAGCCGTAGCTGTTCTGACGTCACGTTAGGTTCAGAAGCGTTTCTGTCCCTCTCATTTTCAGCGCTTGTAGCGCCCACTATACCCTCAAGATTTATTTTGTTTGTTGTGTTTTTATTTAAATTTTCCATAAGATTCCCACGAGAACGGGAGAACATAAAACTCCACAGGGGCAGAGATCCCAGTACCCTAACTGTGGCCCTATATACGCTGTGAGGTCGGGCAGTATCACAGGATTGGCCACTAGTGGCTGATGCACACCCCAGCCGCTCTAAAAAGAGCACCCCCACACGGTGAACCGCCATGCGGGGGATTGTGGGTTTTTATTGAGGTAGACTCCTCTTGACCCGGCCGACCAAGGCAAGGCCCTCGGTCCCATCAAAGGCTGCTAGACATGACAACACACCTTATCTGGGATAACGAGTTTGGGGACAGTGGCCGGAGCCTGTCCACCTGGATTCAGTACCGAAAGCAGGTGAACCCGTCCCCCTCCCTCACGAATTCCCTCCCTGCTCTTGAAAGTGCCCCTCACCCTTCGCCTGCCCGGTATGGGTAGCCCTATCCGGTGTAGCCTAGGAGATCACAGAGAACGCCAAGAGCACCCCCCCCCCCCCGGGATATCCCCCGGGTGTCGGGTTATTGGCAACACCGGTAAGCAATCCCACATAGGGGATCGCTTACCGTTGCCCCCAGGGCGCACCAGCCATGAGCCATTCCCTTGTCTGCGAATCCGCGAGAATCAACAGACATTGGAATGGCCCAGACCCTCGTGGAGGTTACCCGACCTAGCGCCCCAACCTAACCTAACCTAACCTAACCTAAATTTAAAAATTCCCCATATAAACTTTCAACCCCCATTTCACGGGACTCAAACTACCAAGTTTCATCTAAATAGGTTCAGCTGTTAAAAATTTCCCATATTAACTTCTAACCCACTTTTCATTAGGGGTTAAGGGTTTATTTTCTGGATGGACACTACCATATGTAATTTTTGCCTATGCGTTTATATGTCAGTCAGTCAGTCAGTCAGTCAGATTAGTTCTTTTATATTTAGATCTGATTGAGATTGCAAATTGGCACAAATACTTTCAAGAATTTTCATGTCCACAATATTAAATTTCAAAATCGATGCCACTTTCATAATTAACGTCCCAAAAAAAACATAAAAATGATACCCATATTTATCAATATTGTTTAGACATTTCAACCCCATCGCACCCCAACTGGTTTTTCAAGGTATTTCACGTCCGCCACGTTGGATTTTAAAATCGTTATTGTTTTCGTAATCTGCGTGCGTATCGTGTGCGTGTGTAGCGACGTCAATGGAAAATGCATTAGTGTTATCAGCAGTGTTGGCCGAATGTTAGTGTAATTGAAAATTAAAAAATTGAAGATTTGACTTTCACTTTCACTTTGACTATCACTTTCACTTTCACTTTGACTATAACTTTCACTTACACTTTCACTTTGACTTTGACTTTCACTTTGACTTTCACTTTGACTTTGACTTTGACTTTCACTCTCACTTTCACTTTTACTAAGAAAGTAAAAGTAAAAAGGAGCTCCAGATTTTGATACCGGTACCATCTGCTCATCAGTACAAGTCGAATGAGCCCAAACAGCATGAGTCTATGATGCGCCAAACCCGAGATCCAGTAGGGATCCCCAGGGTCCAGCATGAGCTCCAGATTTTGATACCGGTACCATCTGCTCATCAGTACAAGTCGAATGAGCCCAAACAGCATGAGTCTATGATGCGCCAAACCCGAGATCCAGTAGGTAATAGCCCTAGGGTCCAGCATGAGCTCCATCTTGTGATATTGGTCCCGACTTCCGAACCCGAGATGCAGTTTTAAAATTAATTATTAGTGTAAGACAGGATTAATTTAGTTACACTAACGTTAATCTAATTAACTGTAATTCTTATTAAATTTTCGAGACGTTAGTGTAACTAATAGGTTAATTCTAATTGACGGTTAGTGTAATTGACGACGTCACAAAATCAATGCGAACTAACGTTAGTAAAAAATGATGTTAGTGTAATTGATTAGTTACGGAATTAATCTTCAATCTTATTGATCAATTTTCAATTCTAATTGAAATTAACGGCCAACACTGGTTAACAGTATTTGTGTGCGTTTCCTCGTCCCCCGCGTCGAAATTGGCAGACTCTTTCTGATAGAAATTAGTGCGCGTCTCGCATCCGGTTGGTTTAATTATCAAAGCTCTAAGGGGATGAAATGGGTGTCCAAAGTTTGTATGGCGAGAGTGTTTACAAAATTAGTTAGACTATTTTATTCGAAACTTCACAAGAGTATTCCTAACGACAAATGATTAAACACATGTTTCAGGTTTTTTGAAAATTCAACCCCTAAAAGGGGGAAATGTGGTCACAAAATCTGAAAATCAACATGGGTTTTTTTTCTATGGTTTATCGGGTCGCAGATTACGAAAACAATAACGATTTTAAAATCCAACGTGGCGGACGTGAAATACCGTGAAAAACCAGTTGGGGTGCGATGGGGTTGAAATGTCTAAACAATATTGATAAATATGGGTATCATTTTTATGTTTTTTTGGGACGTTAATTATGAAAAAGGCATCGATTTTGAAATTTAATATTGTGGACATGAAAATTCTTGAAAGTATTTGTGCCAATTTGCAATCTCAATCAGATCTAAATATAAAAGAACTAATCTGACTGACTGACTGACTGACATATAAACGCATAGGCAAAAATTACATATGGTAGTTTCCATCCAGAAAATCAACCCTTAACCCCTAATGAAAAGTGGGTTAGAAGTTAATATGGGAAATTTTTAACAGCTGAACCTATTTAGATGAAACTTGGTAGTTTGAGTCCCGTGAAAGGATATGGATGATTTTTATTCCTAAAATCAACACCTAAGAGGGTGAAATGGGGGTTGAAAGTTTATATGGGGAATTTTTAAACCTTGAACTGAATTAGATGAAAATTGGTATAGAACTAGCTTAATAAGTCCCGGGAACGGACATAAAATAATTTTTATCCCGAAAATTAATTCTTAAGGTTAAGTGGGTAAAATGGGGATTGAAGGTTTGTATGGGGAACTTTTAACAGATGAACCGATTTTGATGAAACTTGGTGTACCTAGAGATAGTTTGAATCCCGGGAAACGACATAGGACAGTTTTTATCCCGAAAATCAATCTTTAAGGGGGTAAAGTGGGGGTTGGAGGTTGGTATGGAGAATTTTTAACCGCCAACCGATTTATATTAAATTTTTTGTATATATGGTTAACTGGGAAACAATATAGGACAGTTTTTATCCCGAAAATCAATCCTAGAGGGGTAGAAAAAGGGTTTGGTAAAGGGGTAAGATTATATAATACATGTTATCCCAGAAGTCATTCCTAAAGCGGGTGAAAAGGGGGGTGGATTACTAATTCCACGCAGACGAAGTCGCGAAGTCGCGGGGAAAAGCTTCTATTCAAGAGTAGAAGAGTATTAATCATAATCTCTTAGTAGTAGTAAGTAGTTGCAGGCGTGACAATTCAACGATTACTGCAATAATTTCATTAAAGTAATAAGGGAACCGCCTTCACTAAAACGTCGTATGAGGAAACCCCATCATTCTGGTAACACAAATACTTTTCTGAAAACCGCGTCTAAATCGGTTTAGCCAAACGCGAGATAATCGTGGACAAACATACATCATCATCATCATCATGTCGTCCAAGCCGTATCCGGCTACGGCGACTCCAACTAACTTATTTGGTCTGAGTTTTTGTTCTTGTTTTGGTGGGCTCTTGTGACTCGCGAAACCGAACATAGTTTTCATTTGAAGACGCGATTACACGGAGCACAAAGAATCTGACCAGCCGAGTTGTAAGTGCAGGTGTAGGAGGGCTTCGGTTTAGACTTCCGTATTTGGCGTTTTGCGTCAAGGTTCTCTAGACGCTGGTTCTTGAAAAAGTCTTCACCCTTGTGAACCATGCGACGCCATTCCGGTCTGAGACGAGCACGCTCCTCCCACCTATCAGTAGGTATGCTACAAGCTCCGAGATTGCATTTTAGCACGTCTTTATAGCGTAAGGTATTGTCCAACAAACAAACATACCTACGTCCGTACATACAAACATACGGGTCAAAGTGAGAAACGTCTTTTTAAGTACTTTTAGTACGCGGGCGAAGCCGCGGACCAAAGCTATTATCTATAAAAACGGCAAAAAAATCACGTCTGTTATATGGGAGCCCCCTTAAACATTTATTTTATTCTGTTTTTAGTAATTGTTGTTATGGCGGCAATAGAAATACATCATCTGTGAAAATTTCAACTGTCTAACTATCACGGTTCATGAGATACAGCCTGGTGACAGATGGACAGCGGAGTCTTAGTAATAGGGTCCCGTTTTTACCGTTTGGGTACGGAACCCTAAAAAGGCCGCGGACAGGCGGACGGACAAATGGACATGGCGAAACTATAGGGGATCCTAGTTAGATATACGGAACCCTAAAAAAAGTCATGCCATGCTCAACGTAGGGTTGCGTACCTACTGGTTGCGTAGTTACCGGCCGGCCCGTCTCAATACACAGTATAGTACTATACACATACTCAAAAGGTTGTTTTATTTTATACTAGCTTTTGCCCGCGTTAAATTCTCCATACAAACTTCCACCCCCCATTTTAGGGAAGTGCGGGGTTAGAAAGAGACAAAAAGTAGCCTATGTTACTCTCCATCTCTTCAACTATCTCCATTTAAAAATCACGTCAATTCGTCGCCCCGTTTTGCCGTGAAAGACGGACAAACAAACAAAACAAACAAACACACACATACACTTTCCCATTTATAATATTAGTAAGTATATGGATGTGACATTTTGTGGCACTTTTACTAAGCGTTTTTGAGTTATAACTCCAAAACCACTCAACCAATTTTATTCAATATAGTTTTTATTCAAAAGTACTTGTTGGGCCTCACTTTTATAATTTTTCCAAAATTTTAGGGCCCACAATTCAAAAGTTACAGGCGGGGGACGCACTTGTTAACTTTCGGAGCTATTATATTTACGTAATTATTAAATGTATTCAAAAATTGTTTTAGAAGACCCTAATATTTTTTAAATACCTATAGAACGACACCCCACACAATAGGGTTGGAGCGAAAAAAATGTGTACGGGACGGGAGGTCCCCTAAAAGGAATAGGGTGCATTGGGGTAATTGCGCAAAGCGTGTAATTCGGAAAATCATTCCTATATAACTAGTAGTCCGCCTCGAACTCAGAACTCGCACTTTCCTTGCAAACGAGATGACCAATATAACATGACCCGTATGATGATTTTGTCGCGCCTTCTAGCTCCATGACCCGAAGGTCGATCCTGCTCATATACGAACTCTCAAATTATATGTAGCTCTGCTACAACCCCAACAAATTTCATGAAGATCAGAAAAGCGTTACTAAAGTTATCGCGGAACAAACTCTCAAAATCAAAAAGCCATCGAAATGCCGAGACGTCCCAGTAGCCAGAAGTTGTTTGTAAGAACTTGCTTCGCTTACGCTCCGCTCGTTCGATAAGAGTCAACTTTCGGAATTACCCGCCACTTTTTTCCTATCGGAATTAACCCTATGCACCCTGTTATTTAAATTTGTATTTTTCTCTTTGTCCGCGCGATTAATACACATACTCATACCAAAATTCAGTTCTCTAGTACTAACGGTCACTGAGCTAGACCGCAGAGAGACGGACGGATGGACAGACGGACGGACGAACGAACGGACAGACGGACATAGCGAAACAAGAAGAACGCTTCGCCTCATCTCTACAAACAAAAAAGTTTGCCAAAATCTGAGGAGGACGAATAAAGTTTATATATAAAATATCTAAATGAATTTTTATGGCAGCAACGCCTTATTGACAACCGACACAGACCTTTGACTTGAAAACACCACACATGTCTATATATATATAACTCAAAGGTGACTGACTGACATAGTGATCTATCAACGCACAGTCCAAACCGCTGGTTCTAGAGATTCCAAATTTGGCACGTAGGTTCCTTATAAGGTCTAGGGGTGCGCTAAGAAAGGATTTTTCAAAATTCATCCCCTAAGGGGGTGAAATGGGGGTCCAAAGTTTGTATGGGGAAACAAGATTAGTTAGTCTATTTTATTCGAAACTTCACAGAAGTATTCCTAACAATAAATGAATAAATACGTGTTGCAGGTTTTTTGAGAATTCAACCCCTAAAAGGGGGAAATGTGGTCAAAAGTCTGAAAATCAACATGGGTATTGTTTCTATGGTTTATCGGGTCGTTGATTACGAAAACAACAACGATTTTAAAATCCGACGTGGCGGACGTGAAATACCATCTCCCCTGTTAGGGTACAATGGGTTTGAAATGTCTAAATATCCATATGGGTGTCGTTTTTGTGATTTTTTGGGACGTTAATTAAGAAAATGGCATCGATTTTGAAATTTAATATTTTGGACATGAAAATTCTTGAAAGTATTTGTGTCAAATTGCAATCTTCTTCTAAATATATAAAAGAAGAAACTGACTGACATATCAACGCACAGCCCAAACCGCTGGTTCTAGAGATTCCAAATGTGGTACGTAGGCTCCTTATAAGGCATAAGGATGCACTTAGAAATCATTTTTAAAAATTTTCCTCCTAAGGGGGGAAATGGGATTCAAAGTTTGTATGGGAAACGAGATTAGTTCAACTATTTTATTCGAAACTTTACCGGAGTATTCCTAACGATAAATGAGAAAACAAGTGTTTCAGCTTTTTTGAGAATTCAACCCATAAGGGGGAAATGTGGTGACAAAATTTAAATATCAACATGGGTATTGTTTCTATGGTTTATCGGGTCGCTGATTACGAAATCAACACTTAAGGGGGTGAAATGGGGGTTGATAGTTTGTATGGGGAATTTTTAAACGTTGAACCAATTTAGATGAAACTTGGTATAGAGATAGTTTGTGTACCGGGAAACGACATGGGACAGTTTTTATCTCGAAAATCAATCTTTAAGGGGGTGAAATGGGGGTTGGAGGTTTGTATGAAGATTTTTTTACCGCGAACCGATTTAGATAATTTTGTTGTGGATATAGTTTGAGTCCCAGGAAACAATATAGAATATTTTTTAAGCCGAAAATCAATCTTAGAGGGGTAGAAAACATGTTGGTAGTTTGTATGGCGAATTATTAACCGCTGAACAGACGACTGAAATGAAACTTGGTACATATTATATAGATTGAGTCTCGGTAAACAATATAGGATAGTTTTTATCTCGAAAATCAACCCTCTAGGGGGTGACACGGAGGTTGAAAGTTTGTATGGGAAATTAATAACCGTTGAACCTAGTTATTTAGATGATTTGGTATGGAGATATTTTGCGTTCTGGAGAAGGATATAGTTAGTTAATAGTTGTTATCCCAGAAGTCATTCCTTAAGCGGGTAAAAAGGAGGGTGGATTACTAATTCCACGCAAATGAAGTCGCGGGGAAAAGCTTCTATTCAAGAGTAGAAATCTGTATTAATCATAATCTCTCGGTAGTAAGTCGTTGATGGCGTAACAATTAAACAATTATTGCAATAATTTCTTTAAAATAAAAAATGAGGGAACCGCCGTCTTCAAAACGTGGTATACCGAAACCTCCAGAATGTAACGAATACTTTTCCGAAAACCGCTTCTAAATCAGTTCAGCGAAACGCAAGATGATCGCGGACAAACATACATTCCTACATACAAACATACGAGTCTAACTGAGAACCTCCTTTTTTAGTGCTTTTAGTACGCGGGCGAAGCCGCGGGAAAAAGCTAGTTTGACATATTCTTTTTGTACTTCATACCAAATGGAGCAATAGTAAGTCGTAATCATGTCGTAATATGGTTCATTATCGGATGCAGTCCTTCCAAATGTCATACAAAATAAGCTACGTATTCGCTTGTATTTTGAAACATTATGACTCGTTGTCATGACGCTAACCGAAACGAAACGGCTAATTCGATAATCTCTACACACGCAGCGCTCTCTATCTCGCTCGCTCACCGGCGCCGCACGCAGGCAGAAACCGCATCAGTGTGAAAGACGCCTAAAATATGAACAGCGGCAAGTGGTTTTGCGTAGAACGTATTTTATGCGTCACTTTGACATTTGAATCAATAAGTGACGTGACGTTGACGTGCCTATGAAAATTCGACATTCTTGTCGCACTTTATGCCGAAGCCGTAATTCAAATGAAACAGCATCAATGTCAATGTAATAGAATTGTTTATCACAAAGTTATTTCGAAGTCAAGTATTCGTTCCACAGTTTAATGATAGTGTTGTGTTGCATACCTACTGTTCATTTTATTGTTAGTTGCGTTGCGCGATAATCTCAACGATCGTCTCATGACAACAATAGGTACGACTAAATTTAATGCGAGTGGCGTGTTATGAAAAATGCGCTCATACCGAGCACACACGATTAGTAAATATAGGTAACGTGAGTCATAACCGTGTGTAACATGTTTTCATAGTTTAGTAATGAGTGCCAAGGTGACGGCTGACGGTTAGGTGTCGGCAGGACGCTGGGCGCTGCGCATCCGCAGTTTATCTCGACGGCGTGCAGCGCGGTCGCTCCTTACGTATCTAGTCTAGTACTACTCTTGTAGTACTACTTGTCGAGATATCGGTGAGTATTGTTGTCATGTATTATTTGTTACAAATCAATGGGAGTGGTTCACTGCAATTAGCGGTCGTCGCTCATGGAAAGACTGCACGTTAGCTGGCGCAGAGTTCAGGGCTCATATTTTACCCCATACCAAGGCTGCCCTATACACTATAGTTTTTCAGAAAAAAATGTTAAAGTTCCGATATAAATTTCCTTACTCGGTTCTATGGCGCATTCAGTTGTCAAGACTAAATATGTCCTTGCATAAGTTATGACAAGATGATGTTTTTTACTTAATTTCATATTGAAATACAGTACGAGTTAAAATAAGTAGGTATTGAGGTGAGGGTTGTATATTTAAGCAACTTCGTAGTTAATTTGTTGTTGTTTGTTTGTTGTGTTGTTACCAGGTCATCCTGATAAGCAGTCGACAAATCGCGGGGCTTCTACTTTCGCTCTGAAGGACAAAAGGTAACTAACGAACCTATGAAGGTTAAAAATAGCTATTGTACCATTTTTGTTTTCCATTGCAGAGGGATTTTCGCTTCCCCGGCCCCCCTTTTGTCTGTTTTTTTGTGATAAACTGTATCAAGATTCCCTTTTGCTTCCACCATACACTGTTATTAATTAAATTAAAAATAAAGCCTAGATAAGGAAATTTGTACCCCTACAAATGTTTTTTCTCAAAAACTATGGGGTCCCTCGTCAAAAGCCTTGGAGAGGAGACTTCTTATCTATAAAAAAAAAACCGGCCAATTGCGAGTCGGACTCGCGCACCGAGGGTTCCGTACAAACCTATAACAAGCAAAAGTTGTAGTATGTTTATTACTAATTACAATTTAATACCTCTACGCGTTTACGAGGAAAAAGGTTAAAATTTAAAAAAAATATTTTTTGTATGTTTTTACTATAATACTTTTCGTAATTTTTCCTTTGTCTGTGCTGTATGAAGTTTCTTCGTACCAAGTTTCAAGTTTCTGAGTTTACGGGAAGTAACCTTTAGGTTTTGAGTTTTTTACGAGTACTCAGTTTCAAAATATGCGACTTAAATTGCTATTTCTTCTGATTGCGTTGACATAAAACTTTGGTTTTGCTACATCTGAAAGGTCCTATAGCCCTACGTATTTGACATGAATTTCAATTTAATACCACCACGCGTTTACGAGGAAAAAAGTAGCAAGTTAAAAAAAATAAAAATAAGATTTGTGTGATTTTACAAAAATGTCTACTTTTTGTAATTTTTCCATTGTCTATGCTATATGACGTTGTTTCGTGCCAAATTTCAAGTATCTGAGTTTACGGGAAGTACCCCGTAGGTTTTGCGAGTGCCGAAAAACTCTAAAATTTGCAGCATAGACGACTGTATCTTTTGATTGCGTTGGCTTTTAAGTTTGATTTTTTCACAGCTCCAAGGGACAATAGACTTGAGTATTTGATGTAAATTTCAGCTTGATACCTCCACGCGTTCCTGAGAAAAATGGTCTTGACAGACAGACAGACAGACGCACAACAAAGTGATCCTATAAGGATTCCGTTTTTTCCTTTCGAGGTACGGAACCCTAAAAATGAGCTCTGAACTCTGCGCCAGCGAACCTGCAGTTGAGCCTCGCTCATGGTTTACACTTTACAATAATCATTCTGTAAATAGCAATAGGAAATCATTACTTAACTACAGTAATTTATTAATTTTTATTTTAACAAATTTAATATTTTTTGTAAATAGATGAATTTTAGTACATATCACATACAAAACTAAAAAAATAAATGCAAAAAAACAAAAATTCAATATTTTTACCAGCTTCCTACTCTGATAGCTTGAAAGTGTCCCACCGGGGTGGATGGCAATTTGTATCCAGTGATGTAGAACGAGCATGTTCATTTTCAAGCGGTTGCCTGACATCTTTTTAGGGTTCCGTAGACAAAATGGCAAAAACGGAATCCTTTTAGTTTCGTCGTGTCCGTCTGTCCATCTGTCCGTCCGTCCGTCCTTATGTCACACCCATTTTACTCGGAAACTATATGACGTAGGTATCTGAATAAAATTTACATATAAGGTGTATTTTGTATGCTGCTACTTAGTTATGTAGTTAAATTGCAGAAAAAAAATTGTTTTACCAAATATCAACATGTGGTACATCAATCTATAGGTCTTTAAAAATAACATTGAGGTTTCTTTGAACATTTTGTGATTAAGTCAATATTTTCTGAAATAATCGCTTCGAAAGTCAGAATAATTGTGTGTCCCCCTGTAACTTTTGAACCGTAAGTCCAAAAAATATGTAAAAATTTGAGCAGATGCGCCTTATCACAAACTTTCTACGAAAATTGTTTTAGTCAGAAAAATTGTGTCCCCCTGTAACTTTTGAACCGTAAGTCCAAAAAATATGTAAAAATTTGGGGAGATGCGCCTTATCACAAACTTTCTACGAAAATTGTTTTGAACATTATCGGCTTAGCCATTTTTGAGTTATTTCCCAAAAACTTCTTCCATAGGCATCAGATACGTATACGACCTTTTGGTATTAGCTTGATTCTTATTCCATTGAAGGTACGGAACCCTCCATTATGCGTGGTCCGACATGCACTTGGCCAGTTTTTTTTAAATTTTTCCTTCATCGTCGTACAGGGCGCCAGTCGCACCTGGATGGCATTAAAATTGTATTATTTAACCAGCCTACGCACTTTCAGGCAACCGCTGTTTCAATTGGTTGGCTTGCGATATTTTTTTCTGCACCCCCCCTCTACGCGTCGTTGCTGTAACTATAAGTACAAAATCTTGCTACGCCCTAGTAGGGTCCACATCTGTGCTGGCTAAACTTTAAGGACATCTTTTGTAATACCATGGTTGCAAGGAATAAATGATTATGATTACGTAAGTAGTTAAGGAATAAATGTGGAAATATGGAAGGAAAAAATAGTGTGTAGGGTTCCGTAGTTTTCTGTCCGTCACAGTAAGTGTCCCCACTTAAGAGTTTTTGAAAGCACGTCATTTCATGATGATTTTGTAGAAATTACAGGTACAATAAACACCTGCTTATACGGTTAAAACAAACTTAGTTCAGAAATTATTTTGTAATTTTTTTTCAAAAACTATTTAACCTATCAAGTTCAAAATTATTTTTCTAGAAAGTTTTTATATAGTTCTACTTTGACATTTTTTTCATATTTTTAAAACTTATGGTTCAAAAGTTAGAGGGGGGGGACACATTTTTTTTTACTTCCGGAGCGATTATTTCCGAAAATATTTACATTATCAAAAAAATATTTTAGTAAACCCCTATTCATTTTTAAATACCTATCCAACAATATATCACACGTTAGGGTTGAAATGAAAAAAAAAATCACTCCCCACTTTACGTATAGGGGAGGTACCCTAATAAAAAAATTTTTCCACTTTTTATTTTACCACTTTGTCGGCGTGATTGATATACATATTAGTACCAAATTTCAGCTTTCTAGTGCTAACGGTCACTGAGATTATCCGCGGACCGACGGACGGACGGACGGACGGACGGGCAGACATGGCGAAACTATAAGGGTTCCTAGTTGACTACGGAACCCTAAAAACTATGTTTGAGAAACATAGTTGGCAATTATTGGTCAAATCAGTTTCTTTCTTACAAAAGTATAATTCAATTCATTTATTAATTTTTAAGATAACAGTGATCTCATAATAATATAATGAATTATCTACCTTCGCTAAGGTTTGTAATCTGAGTTGTTTCAAAAATGCAGCTCAACAAGTACCAGTAGGCAATGTGAAGCTGAATTTTATTGTCCGAGTGTCACCCGAAACCCTGATAAGGATTGTGTTATTTCTGTCGTGTTTTACATGTATGTATTAGGGCCGCATCCATCCTTGAATCACGTTCGTCCAGTCAAACTTTTATAATACTTCTGGTTTGTCCCAGACAATCTTTGGGTCAGGGAAAGCTGGCTCATTTGTACTATAAATCCATTTTATCTGTTCAAAACGTTTGTTTGTCGAGTGGTGAGTTCCTTCGGGTGTTAGCAAATCATAGTTTTAAAACTAGTAATGATTGTCTGCAGGGCATGGCGTACCCGAGCGGGCCGCCGCCGGCGCCGGCGCCGCCCGCTGCGCCCGCGCAGGTCATGGGCTCCACCAACACCGTGTTCATCACCGAGACGCGCCTCGACCTCTCCTATATCGTTACCACGCCGGGTGTCATCAAGGCTGTACTTGTTGTAAGTTATCTAACTAGTAGTTAGTCCGCCTCGAACTCAGAACTCGCGATTTCTTTGCAAACGAGATGACCAATATAACAAGACCCATATGATGATTTTTTCGCGTCTTCTAGCTCCATGACCCCTCGGTCAATCCTGCTCATATACGAACTCTCAAATAATATGTATCTCTGCTATAACCCCAACAAATTTCATGAAGATCAGAAAAGCGTTACTAAAGTTATCGCGGAACAAACTCTCAAAATCAAAAAGCCATCGAAATGCTGAGACGTCCCACTAGCCAGAAGTTGTTTGTAAGAACTCACTTCGCTCGTTCGAAAGCCATCGCTCGAAAAACTTCATTTAAGAAAAGAAAAATCAAGAATGTTCCTATCATGTTTCAGTAATTCTTTGTCAGCTAAATGACAAAAAATCATGAATGAACATGACCTTGGGTTTTGAATGTCAGGCAACAAATAGATGAGTAGCTAATTACATTCATTATAGCTTTTTAAATTCGTAATGTCAATGAGTTTTTACTGCCCGCATGTAACACGCTATTTAAATGTTCTATTGTTTGTTTCCGTGCATTACGAAACCGTTACAGCATCATGCTGCAGGCAGAAATAAAAGAGAATTTGTCCTGTGGTATGATAGATAGATAAAGAATTTATTTGAATACTGCAATATCACACAATATAAAAAAATACAGCAAAGTATAACAATAACACAAAGAATTAGTTGAGAAAATTAAAAAATGTAACAAAACATCAGATGAGGTACTTAAAATGGTTGCGTGCGTTGCAGCAAAACAAAAGGGTTCACAGCTCAACCATACGCTTCACTCTTTCGAGCAAAACACTGATATTCTGCCGAAACCCAGGTCACGTTAGTTTCAAGTGAAACTATATAAAAACTAGCTTTTGCCCGCGGCTTCGCTCGCGTTAAATTCCCCCGAATAACACGGTGTTTTAGTCACAAATAGTCCGCATACCAATTTTTAGCTTTCTACCTTGAAAATTGCGGAATGCTCCATACAAACTTCCACCCCCCATTTTAGGGAAGTGGGGGGTTATACAGAGACAAAAAGTAGCATATGTCACTCTCCATCCCTTCAACTATCTCCACTTAAAAAAACACGTCAATTCGTCGCCCCGTTTTGCCGTGAAAGACGGACAAACAAACAAACACACACATACACTTTCCCATTTATAATATTAGTATGGATATGGATGTAGATACTCGAAGGCGCAAACTTTATTTACGTTAATACTTGTAGGCTGTGCCAGTCTGTAAACATTTTTTTTAATGAAAATTACATATTTTTACTGTCTCAGCATCTACTTCTATTATAAGGATATGTAGTCAAAATGTCATCTTTATCATAATGTCGATGTGAAGGTAAAAGGTAATGCGTACGTGCGTAGGTGCTGAACCTGCTGTCCTTCATCTGCATCGAGAGCAGCGCGTTCCGCTCGAACGGGCGCGGCGTGTACTTCGTGTTCGCGTCGCTCGCGGGGCTCGCGTTCTCGGGCGGGCTGCTGCTCGTGTACCTCTACCACGTCGTCGAGAAGTACCACAACTTCAAGTGGCTCAAGGTGCGTCGCAGCTCTACCGACACCGACCACTATCTGATCCATCTCCTTCCCACTTCTCAAGAGGAAATAAAGAGATAAGTTAGTTTAATTCAAGTTGGGTTGGCGAAGGAAGCAGTGGGTGTCAGTAAAATCAGTGTGCCAGCTTTAACTAAGCTTCGGTTAGGGCTCTCGAGGTCTTGTTGAGCATCTGTGAGGCATACGCGACGGCTCATGGACTAAGGTACAATACTCGGAAAAGTGAACTCCTCGTTTTCAAGGCTGCAGGGTGTAAAAAACCGAAAATTGTTCCACCAGTAAAGCTGCTGGGAGTTCCCTTGAAAAGAGTCACTGAATTTAAATACCTTGGTCACTGGGTTGTCGAGGGTCTCACTGATGACCTTGATATGGAGCGTGAGCGGAGGGCCTTGGCGGTGAGAGGTAATATGTTGGTCCGTAGGTTTGCTAGATGTTCTCGTGATGTCAAAATCACGCTCTTTAAAGCATATTGTCAGACCTTTTATACATGCAGCCTATGGACCACCTATGCTCAAAAAACGTATAACAGTCTTCGAGTTCAGTATAATAATGCTTTTAGGATGCTGTTGGGGCTGCCTCGCTGGTGCAGTGCCTCGGGCATGTTTCTGGAGGCGAATACGGATGGCTTTAAGACTATTGCGAAAACGTGTTGCCTCCGTCTTATTTAGAGTGAGAGACAATGCCAACAGCCTCCTGAATGCCGTGCTGAACAAGTACGACTGCCCAATAGTGAGCCACTGGAACAAGGTTCACATGGGTGACAGGCCGGTTATTTTTAATATTAAATAGGTAATTAATTATATTTTACGTTTTATTTTTTATTTTTATATAATTATGTATTTGGTTGGTAATTTAATTTATTAATTTGACATTCTATTTATTAATTTGACATTGTAATTTAATTTATTTTATCTGTGCCAAATGTTATTGTTAATTATATACTTTGAATTGGATAATTACACTAACAACTAGAAATAAGTTATTATTGTATTACTAACATGCCTATGGGCCTATAGAGCCTGAAATAAATAATTGAATTGAATTGAATTAACGACAGTTGTTTAGAGCGAGTGTCGTGGTTGCAGGTGGAGATGGTGGGGAGCGTGGTGCTGACGTTCCTGAACCTGATCGCGGCCACCATGGCCGTGGCGTTCGGCAACGCCGCCTACTCCGCCGCGGGGGTGAGTCTACTCTACTACTTTAATAATCAAACATACCTTATTATTACTTCACTTGCATGTAGAGGTCCGCGCCACGCCGGCGCGCCGCCGCCGCCGCCGGGTCGTCGAAAACTCACGCCAATATTCAAAATTTAAAGTTCAAATTACGAGCGCTTCTGCGCCCGATTTCAAATTACGAGATGCGCAAATTCATTCGCTTGCGCCGCTCCGTATGTCGTGTACCTCACACCGCAAGAGATAGGTATGGACAAATTCCCAGGTATGGAGAAAACAACCTCATGAGTATTTTTAGCAGATGATGATGGTATCCTATTGTCCGTCATCAGGGACATAGGATAGGGCCCTCAGAAGGGATTTCCATTGGTCACGGTCCTGTGCGGCCTCCTCAAGCTCCGTCCAACCAAGGCCAGTTGCAACAGCCTCCTTCTCAACTGTGCGCCTCCAGGCCTCCAGCGAAGGCGACCTTGCCCCCTTTTTCCGGGGACTTGCCAGGTCAGCACTTGCTTGGATAGGTCGTTATTTGGCCTTCGCAAAACATGTCCTATCCAGCGCCATGCGCCACTTCCGCAAAAGTATCTCCTTGGCTAAAAGGTTTTGGTCGATCAATTCCCATAGTCTTGTGTTCGAGATGGTCTGTGGCCAGTACTCTACTACGATACACCCCAAACATTTGTTTACAAACACCTGTAGTCTATTGGTTATATCTTGTTTGACAGGTCATGTTTCGCACCCATACAGGAGGACCGACTTAACATTAGTGCTGAAAACCCTTAGCTTGGTGCGGCGAGTGATGACTGTGGAGGTCCATACGGGTTTCAAGTACGCATATGCGGCGCGGGCTTTATTGATGCGAGCTTCATCATCCGCTTCTGCGCCTCCCTGTGAGTAAACCACGCTTCCCAGGTATGTGAAGTTTGCCACTTGCGCAACTGGCTTCCCGTTTACTAGAATTGGAGCTTCATTCGTGGTGTGAAAGCTATGCGCCTAATAGCTTTCGTTTTAGCACAGTTGATATGCAATCCTTCTCTTGCTGCGGCATGGTCTTTGATTTCAGATGGTCTCGTATCGTGGCGAGTAAGCACAGTTCATCAGCGAAGTCAATATCTTCAAGGGTTTTTCCATTGAGCCAGGGCTGCCCCCTTTTCTCTTGACTGGTAACCATGCGCATCACGTCGTCCAAGACAATCAGGTATAGCAATGGCGACAGCAAGCAGCCTTGTTTAACTCCAGCAGTGACGGGTATCAGATATGACAGTTGACCCTTGTGCATTACTCGGCAAGTGGATCCCTTATAAAAGCACTTAACTATTTCTATGACCTTGAGTGGTATCTGCCTTTGCTTCAGTATTCGCCATATGCTTGTCCATTTCACCCTGTCGAAAGCCTTTTCGAAGTCCACGAACAGAACAAGGAGCTCGCTTTTATCTCATGAGTTCATGACACTGCTCTAAGATCATGCCGATCATGCGCAGGACGTTAGTCTGATCCGTACACGATAGTCCCACTCTGAATCCGAATCTGCTCATCCCTGAGCCTGCAATCGACAGCAGCATTATATTCAGCAGAACCTTACACAGAGCCTTGGAACAGACTCCCGCACTGGGACAGGTCTCCTTACTTGGGTAGCTTGATGATTATCCCCTCTTTCCAACATTCGGGTACTTGACCCGTTTCCCAGATGTCTGTGAATAGGGGATGCAACACACTGGCCATTGCCCTCGGGTTGGTTTTCAGTACTTCAACCGGGATGCAGTCATTTCCTGGGGCCTTTCCACACTTCAAGCTTTTTATAGCATGGGAGATTTCATTGATGTCAGAGAGAGCCAGTAAAAAAAATGTCACCAACTTGGATGCGCTAGAATCTACGAAATCTGCTTCATCTGCTACATAAACTGTATTGAAAAAGTGACCCCAAAAGCATTAGAGCATATTTCTTTACGAGGATGATGAAGTTCATGAAGTTTCCCAAGGGCGTTGAAGATATTTAGCTATGGCTAGGTCGTTGGATTTAGCTAATGTGGACCAAGAAGGAAACGTCTTAAAATTCTGGGTACTTAAATGTTCGACGTTTCCTTGGCTGGCAGCTGGCAGGTTTCGCAAGATGACTTCTCTGATGCAAGATGATCTAAATATACCAGCGACCAGCACACCAAGTGAAAGCGACTTTTCGGTGGCTAATTCCTACTAAAGTTAACAAAATAATATTTATTCATGATAATTATAAAATTATGGCCATAGACATTGGAACTGCTAAGGTTTAATTAAAATATACTATGTGTAAAAAAGGTTTCGAGTGCTTTCTCAAATTTTCCTAATTTCCAAAAAAAAACTTCTCACGCCGGCGGCGCCGCGCCGGGTCCGAATGCCGGCGCGCCGCCGGCCCACCAGCCTGCGGCGCGGACCTCTACTTGCATGTAAGACTATTCGTCCTAAAATGAGTGAACGTTTATCTGCTACGGAGACTACGGTAAATTTCACTGTGAATTTGTAATTTTCCCATTTTTAAGGTTCCGTAGCCAAATGGCAAAAAACGGAACCCTTTATGGATTCGTCATGTCTGTCCGTCCGTATGTCACAGCCATTTTACTCGGAATCTACAAAAATATACGACGGATCTGAATAAAATTTAGACATAAGGTGTATTTTGTATGCCGCTACTTAGTTATGTAGTTAAGTTTGAAAAAAATATACTTTTAGGGGGGCGCTCCATACATGTAACTAAATTTCAAAATTTTTTTTTTAACCAAATATCAATCGATAGGTCTTTAAAAATAACATTGAGGTTTCTTTGACCATTTTGTGATTAAGTGAATATTTTCTGAAGTAATCGTTTTGAAAGTCAGAAAAATTGCGTCCCCCTCCTGTAACTTTTGAACTGTAAGTCCAAAAAATATGAAAAAATTTGAGGAGATACATCTTATCATATATTTTGTACGAAAATTGTTTTGAACATTATCGGTTCAGCCATTTTTGAGTTATTTCCAAAAAACTTCTTTCATAGGCATCAGATACGACCTTTTCAACCGACTTCAAGATTTCGAAGGAGGAGGTTATCAATTCATCGGGATCTTTGTTTTTGCTATTATTCTTTTTATGTATGTTCACCGATTATTCAAAGATGGCTGGACCGATTTGGAAAATTAATTTTTGTTTGTAAGCGTATATTTCACAGTTGGTCCCATTGTAACCATGTCAGGATCTGATGACGGGATTCTGGAGAAATCGAGGGAACTCTTCGACTATTATAGGCAATTCTTCAAATATTAGTTGGCAAATAAAACAGTTTGGGAAATGTTATTCGGCGAAAAGTCAGAGAATTCTGATTAAGTCTATGGTTGGCTGAATCCCGTTGAGATCTGGGCTGAATCCCACTAATATGTGTTGCGCTTAAATTAATAGTTCGGATTGTGAAATGTTTCGTGAAACATAAACCACGGGAGACTAGCCGCCTCTTTTGGTTTGCGAACTCGGTTGACATATTGCCGTCGTGTATATAATTTTAAACTAATAATTTTGAACAAAAAAGAACCGACTTCACTAAACATCCACCATTCCAAAAGCAAATGCTCGAGCTGCTGTAAAAAATACTCAAATCACTATAGGTGTGCCTATAATAGTTGAAGAGTTCCCTCGATTTCTCCAGGATCCCATCATCAGATCCTGACCTGGTTACAATGGGACCAACTGTGAAGTATACTCTTTCAAACGAAAAAAGAATTTTTCAAATCGGTCCAGCCATCTTCGAATAATCGGTGAACATACATAAAAAAAAAAAAAAAACAAAGATCCCGACGAATTGATAACCTCCTCCTTCGAAATCTTGAAGTCTGTTGAAAATGGTTCTCCTCTGTGGAGTTCCCTGAATGAGCTGCATGGTTGTGTTGTGTGTGTGCGGGCAGCTGTTCGGGTACCTGGCGATGGTGGGGTACGGCGCGGCCGCCGTGCGGGCGGCGCGCGCGCTGCGGGCCGGCCGCCCGGCGCGGGGCGCGCGCGTGTCCGTGCCCGTCAAGCCGGCTCCGGCTCCGACCGCGCCGCCCTAGCCACCACCACCACCACCTGCCACTCCGGCTTCCGATATCACTGTTGTGTACTGTTGTCGAACAAATAGCCATTAGGACCTACAGGGCCTAGTTTCGAAATTTATTTTTAATTTATTTTTTAATGAACAGAAAAGAATAAAGTAGAGAATAATGTATTAATTAATTCTTAATCAATTTTAATCTTGTAAATGTGTACCTCAAATGTACTTACTTATATAATTTATGTAGTTTTAAGCAATGATATTATTATTGTTTGTGATATTCGTTTAATCGCTACTTGTAAATAACGTAGATTAAGTTCAAATGTTACTTTATACCTTAACAAGCATTTATTAACTTTATCTACACTCATATTGTAAGTCCTCTAAAATGCGTTCAAAAACCGTAGGCAATGACCAGCATTACAACAAACGATTTCACTATGATAAGTTTCTTATCTGTGGCAGTACCGCAATTATAACGTTTCATGCTCAATTATTGATGTGCTCTGAGTTTTGATAACATAATGTACACCTGCACGCGCCCGCGGCCGGCGACACCCGCCCGCGCGTCCGCCGGCACAATCGAGTTGGCCGCGCCGACACAATCGAGATGGCCACGGCGGTACTGTGGCGGCCATTCTATGGTTTATGAATACGGCATTTATAATAAATAATATGAGTGTAGATAAAGCAGTGTATGCAACTGTACGTAATTAGGCCTTATTACGTAACAGTTACATAAACTACTAATTCTATTTCTTAACAAAGCAATAACCCTAAAAGTAAGAACTAAAAGAATGTAAATGAAAACATTAATTTTTTTTTTTTTTTTTTTATACCACGACGGTGGCAAACAAGCATACGGCCCGCCTGATGGTAAGCAGCTACCGTAACCTATGGACGCCTGTAACTCCAAAGGAGTCACATGCGCGTTGCCGACCCTTTACAATAAGGAGGATTCACTGTGTTGACGACTAAAGGAACAAGAAGTTCCCTCATCGTCAACACACTGGGTCCTCTTTGAGCTCTTTGGCAACCTTACTTACCTGCAGGAACACAACACTATGAGTAGGGTCTAGTGCTATTTGGCTGTGGTTTTCTGTAAGGTGGAGGTACTTCCCCAGTCGGGCTCTGCTCCAGATTTGAGCGATGACATTCGCTGAACGTGCCCTACCACACTTAGCGAGATGCCATTCGCAGTGCCCATACCTCTCTTTTTAAGATTAATACAAATGACCGAGCTGATTTCTGAAGGTGTTGTTTACTTGTTTGCTTGCGGCTTTGGGTGTAATTGTAAGTATTGTATTGTAACTCCAGCTACTTGTTATACAACAATTATTCTACTTAAGCATATGAATGTAAATCCGTCCGTACTTATATCCGTGCTCATGTTTGTGTCAAATGTAATGTTCACGCCATTGGTCAAGTCTTCACATTTCACATATTATATTAAGTAGGTAGGTAGGAACCTATATGATGATGAAAGTTTTTATGACATAACTGTGTGCTAAAGCGCAGTTGTGCAGGGGTCAGTACTGTCAGTAGCGAGAGCGAGGTGCGAAGAGAGGATAGTTATCAGATTATCACGAAAGCAATATTTGTTCCCTTTACTGCTGCAACTTTTTGATTTGTTTTAGAATATAACCTTAAGGTAAATGTTTCAGAATTGTAATTCACATTCATATAAGTTTACTGAATTGTTTTGTAACGTAAATATACAATGTTTGGTCACGCTCATGTTTATGTCAATTTTCTAAATATCTTCCAACAATTTGCTCACTGATTATTTACGGTTGTTATGTTTGTCTCGTTTACACCATGAGAAATAAACAAACCTAGTGATGTATCTGTCATATCCATGAAGCTTACATTACATTACAAGGGTCATACCATTTATTTGAAAGGTAACTATGTAGTACATATGTATGTACCATGGACCAAATCTTTAATATGTACACATCCAACAACCGTCACTTAATGTTATGTAATTAATAAGAATAGAAAAAGACCAAATATCTCTGAATTAATTTCAATGTAAAAAAAATCGTATGAATGAATTATTTGTTATACAATAGTAGGTATCTGTCCACTGTGATGTTATTTATGAAATAAAAAGCTTTAATCGTGTTAACACATTTTTATTTCAACAAGTGAGGCTGATAAGATAATTATATTCCAAATCCCAATACTCATTCAACACAGTAAACATTTAAAGCTTACACAAAAATACTTTATAAATGCATATAAAATACATGTCTTTCCCTCCGGAGGACCACCGCGACATAATATGATGAGTTAAAGTGATGTATGTGCGAAGACGTTACCCATCTAACCTAGTTCTTTCCAATTTTTTGAAACGCATGTCTACCGTTCTGTATTGACATGACATCCAAACATTGCCCTGAAATTCATATTTTTCTTCGGAAGGGGCTTTAAATATGGGAAAATTACAAAATGTATTCGAACAGATGAGATGCTTCGTGTCTAAAATGCTCTTTGGTCATACTGAACTTTATACACCCGTTAACACACACATAGAAGATTTGAACTGTCAACTGCAATTTAATAAGTGCGTTTTGTTATAACCAGATACTTATGAAAATATCCTATTTAGCACAGTTTCTTGTAAATTAAGATATGATAAATCTGGGGCCGATTGCATAAAAACTTGTAACTAATATTATTAGCGGAAGTCTCTTTATTATAAATGGGATGGGAAAGAGACTTCCGCTAACATTATTAGTTATAAGTTGGTATGCAATCGGCTCCAGATTGCCTAGAACTATTTTATTCTTATTAATCTTGGTTAGTCTACAAGGGCTGCTATTTATATATCCGGAAACCGGGATTACAATCTTCTTAAATAGCATATTTGACCTCCATGGTAAAATTTGAACTTTTTTAAGTACTGGCCGGTATATTTTTTCTTTCTTATTAACGCTCGTGTTTTGTTTTTGACGGGTTTTAAATGTCATCTCGCAGCAAGAATGGAACTCACTCGTGAAAATATTCGTGCTATGATTTATTATGATTTTCGGCGTGGTTTAACGCAACAACAGTGCATAGATCAACTAACTTCAACTTTTGGTGATGAAGCCCCATCTAAAACTACTGTGTATCACTGGTTTAGTGAGTTCAATCGTGGACGTAGTATGCTTACGGACGAAGTTAAGGCAGGTCGCCCGAAATCGGTCGTTGTACAACAAAATATCGAGGCTGTGCGAAAACTTATAATGGACGACCGACATGTTACGTACCGCGAGATAGAGGCGACTCTGGGTATTTCTATGACCAGCATTAATAGCATATTACATAATGTTATTATTTGGCTGTAAAAAAAATTTGTTTGCGTTGGATACCCCACAACTTAACAAAAGAGCAAAAAGATGCTCGCGTCGAATGGTGCAATAAAATGTTAAAAAAATATAACCGTGGTGACTCAAAAGCCGTTTATAACATCTATACAGGTGACGAATCCTGGATATATGCATACGATCCCGAAACGAAGCAACAATCAACGATATGGGTGTTTCAAAATGAGCCGAACCCTACGAAAGTTACTCGTGCAAAAAGTACATTGAAAGAAATGGTGGCCTGCTTCTTCGGTATTAATGGCCATGTAGCTACAGTGCCACTAGAAAACCGTAGAACGGTTAATTCAGAGTGGTACACGACCATTTGCTTACCGGAAGTATTTGAACAAATTCGTAAAACTAACCAGCGACGAAGAATCATTCTTCATCATGACAATGCCAGCTGTCATACGTCACGCGAAACAACTCTATTTTTGGAGGGTCAAAATGTGGAATTAACGGGTCATCCGCCGTACAGCCCTGACTTGGCACCCAACGATTTTTATTTATTTCCAAATATAAAGAATAAATTACGCGGTCAACGATTTTCGACCGCTGAAGATGCTGTCGACGCATTCAAACAACACGTTATGGAGGTACCTCAGGCGGAGTGGCAGAAGTGCTTTAAAAATTGGTTCACGCGAATGCAAAAGTGCATAGATCATCAAGGGGAATACTTTGAAAAGCAATAAAACCATTTTCAGCCGTGTACGTTTGTTTGTTTTTTTGTTTCCGGATATATAAGTAGCAACCCTCGTAGTACTAGTAAATTAAATCAATTTTTCGTTTTCTGCAAGTCACTGTATGTAAACATCGGGGTACTCCTTATCCTGTGCTGCTGTTATAACGAAGCGCAACTATTGTAACTCATTGTTTTAACTGTCAAGTGTCAAAACGTGAGTTGTGACGTCATTAGAATCTTCAATGGCGTTTTGACTTGGGGCACGTGACGCTTGTCAAAAGATATTTTAAATTCGTAATTTTCAAAAATATGGTCATTAGAGGCCCATAATATATATATAGGTTTGACCGACACTCATAATACCTTCAAAGTATGTTTTTTTCACGACATATGCAGTAATAGAATAGCCCATAGTGTCTAAGAAATTTTAAATTCTAGGTATAAAATACAATATTAAATTTAACAACACCGAAGGCACATTTACTCGATAACGCGACAATATCATCAAAAACTACAGTACATGATTACAAGATATAAGATATACGTATACTTAAGTAAAAAATTCAGTGCTTCAAATAGTTCATCAAAAATAATAATATAGGTATTTACACATCACATTGTGTTTGTAATATAGTTTACGTGATGAGATAACAGATCATTAAATAAAAGACGTACTTAAGTAATGCAAAAACGTCTTACGACAGCCTTAAGACGTTACAATATTTAATCACAATATATTTCTGACAATCAGAAACATACATTCAGCTACTGTGCATTGATTTCTTCTGTCTGTCTGTCTGTGACCTCTTCACGCTTAAACCGCTGAACCGATTTAAACGAAATTTGGTATGAAAATAGTTTGAGTTCCAGAGAAGGACATAGGATAGTTTTTATCCCTCCGTTAAGGGGGTGAAAAGTTTTTATGGAATTGTTGCTCACGGTAGACGTAAACGCGCAAATGTGCGCGAAATTAATGTTTGCTATGAAATTTTATTTAAGCGTTTCATTGATTCCTTATAGCGAATGTTAATCGCACGCAGACGAAGTCGCGGGCAAAAGCTAGGTTTAAATCATTAAAGAAATTCAATGATTTCGTAAACAATGTTTTATACCTAACTATACTAGACAATGTTTTTAATTTTACTACTTTAATCGCCATTGTCACTCAATATATGTGACAGCCATTTCTTTAATGCTTTCGTTACCATAAATGCCAAATTACCAGTTTTGAAAAGAGTATGGCATTTAACATTTAGACAGTAAAGTTAAGCTGTAACATTGGGTAAAATAGCGTCAGAAAATGTTTATCTACACCAATATCATAAATCCTCTATTCCGCGTTCGGAAACCGCATGTAATTACCATCAGTACTGCAACCGTAACGTAATATCAGTGACAGTGTGGTTAAAACGTATGCCCTCCTCTCAGCCTGCCGGCACGCGCCCGTGCGACCGCCGGCACAATCGAGTTGGCCATGGCAGTGCAATGGCGGCCATTCTATGGTTTCCGAACACATCATTTAGGATATAATATGAGTGTAGATAAAGCAGTGTATGCAACTGTACGTAATTAGGCCTTATTACGTAACAGTTACATAAACTACTAATACAAGAACGTACCAAGTCGTTTTGCACCATTTTTAGGGTTCCGTACCTCGAAAAGTAAAAACGGAACCCTTATAGGATTACTTTGTTGTCCGTCTGTCTGTCTGTCTGTCTGTCTGTCTGTCTGTCTGTCAAGACCATTTATCTCAGGAACGCGTGGAGGTATCAAGCTGAAATTTAAATCAAATACTCAGGTCTATTGTCCCTTGGAGCTGTGAAAAAATCAAACTTAAAAGCCAACGCAATCAAAAGATACAGTCGTTTATGCTGTAAATTTTAGAGTTTCGGCACTCACAAAACCTACGGGGTACTTCTCGTGAACTCAGAAACTTGAGATTTGGCACGAAGCAACGTCATATAGCATAGACAATGGAAAAATTACAAAAAGTATACATTTTTAGTAAAATCATACAAAAACATATTTTTTTAAATTTTAACCTTACTACCTTTTTCCTCGTAAACGCGTGGAGGTATTAAATTAAAATTCATGTCAAATACTCACGGCTACAGGACCTTTCAGATGTAGCAAAACCAAACTTTTATGTCAACGCAATCAAAAGAAATAGCAATTTAAGTCGCATATTTTGAAACTGAGGGTACTTCCCGTAAACTCAGAAACTTGGCACGAAGAAACTTCATATAGCACAGACAAAGAAAAAATTACACAAAGTAGACATTTTTAGTAAGATCATACAAAAAATATTTTTTTTAATTTTAAACTTATTACCTTTTTCCTCGTTAACGCGTAGAGGTATTAAATTGAAATTCATATCAAATACTCAGGTCTATAATACCTTTAAGTTGTAAAGGTTTGTACGGAACCCTCGGTGCGCGAGTCCGACTCGCACTTGGCCGGTTTTTTATTACCTACTTGTATTACTAACAAAATGTTAAACGTCTTGCCCTTCTTCCCGATCACTGCGAACAATGCTTTTACTGGAAGTTCTTTGCATTATTTATAGTTAACTTAATACTTATAAAATTGATTAAAAACTAAGAATAAATGTTCAACTTCAACCTATAAATAGTTAAGAACTTACATGTAGGTAAAAGTATGGCTGCTTGAAAATTACTACTCTGTCTATTATAGTCAATAGTTTTTCGTAAAATAAGGCTATATAATATAATCTGAATGACAATAAATATCGTACACTTAGAGATAGCAGACCTTGTCTCATCATTAGTCATTACTTTGTGTTAAATAAATGACAGACTGCGTTTGTCTAGTCATTCTAGTAGCAAGAAGTCAAGTAAAAAGGCCTTGGAAAAGGCTCCTTAAATATCCAATTCAAACCAGTGAGGGGAGTGACGACTCATAACTGGTGTAAATATAAAAAGTAAGTAGAAAAAATAAGTACATGAAAATAAAAGGTCAAAAATAAAGTGCTAAGCTTATCCTAGAGAGATGGTGTGATGATGATGAAGCAATATGCGGTTGTGTGTGTGAGAGGGTGTGTGTGTGTGTGTGTGTGTGTGTGTGTGGTTCACTGCGGCGGGAGGCCACGCTTCCACGCCTTGTACTTGAGGAAGCCGTCGAAGCCGTACGCGATAATCGCGCAGAATCCGAAGAACTGCAACAAACGTACACTAATAACTACTGGAGCGCTGGACAAGACAAGGATAAACAGGTCGGCCGAGGAATTATTTCATAACTTTGTATAGGTAAGTATTTTGAGTTTCTTGAGTAGCAACCCACCTTTAGTTTCTAATTCAATAGTTCTTAAGCTGTTTTGATTTTTATGAATTACGACTACTAATGCTAAAATGGTGTGAACATATGCTCCAGCATTCTTCTTTTGTTTAAGTCCAGCAATCTTGTAATTGCAATGATGTTTATCTACACTCACATTGTAAGTTCTCTAAAACGTGTTCGAAAACGGT
The DNA here is from genome assembly GCA_947086415.1 of Pammene aurita. Lineage (NCBI taxonomy): Eukaryota > Metazoa > Arthropoda > Insecta > Lepidoptera > Tortricidae > Pammene > Pammene aurita. Next base: position 44,129,934 of record OX352293.1, on the reverse strand, counting down.
AGGCAATGGCTAACATTACCACAACCGATTTTACTATGTTAAGCTTTTTATCTGTGGCAGTAACGTAATTTTAACTTTACATGCTCAAATATTGATGTGTTATGAGTTTTGATAACATAATGTACGCCTGCACGCGCCCGCGCGGCCGCCGGCACAATCGAGTTGGCCATGGCGGTGCAATGGCGGTCATTCTCTGGTTTCCGAATACGGCATTTAGGATAAATAATATGAGTGTAGATAAAGCAGTGTATGCAACTGTACGTAATTAGGCCTTAAAACGTAACAGTTACATAAACTACTATTAGTTAGTTTTTTGTGATGATCAAGTGTGAGTAATATATGCAGTGATAGTGATATTATTATGTATGTATAACTTACCCCAACTGCATATCCACCTTCACCGATGACAGTAGCCATGATGGCGAGCACGACGTAGAGCAGCACCACGAGGCAGCAGTAGAAGAACTCCAGCTTGAGCCACGGCCAGCGGTCCCACTTCTCCACCAGGTGGCAGGAGTACGCCAGCAGCAGGAACAGCGTGACGAGCATGGCCGCCCAGTACAGCAGGTTGTAGAAGATGGACGAGATCCAGATGTTGGACACTTTGATGCAGATGAAACCGATCAGGTTGCAAAGCTACAAATAAACAAACCCGATCAGCCTTTATTTGTAACTAGCTTTTTCCCGCGGCTTCGCCCGCGTACTAAAAGTACTAAAAAAGGAGGTTCTCAGTTAGACTCGTATGTTTGTATGTAGGAATGTATGTTCGTCCGCGATCATCTTGCGTTTCGCTGAACTGATTTAGAAGCGGTTTTCGGAAAAGTATTCGTTACATTCTGGAGGTTTCGGTATACCACGTTTTGAAGACGGCGGTTCCCTCATTTTTTATTTTAAAGAAATTATTGCAATAATTGTTTAATTGTTACGCCATCAACGACTTACTACCGAGAGATTATGATTAATACAGATTTCTAAGGCCTCCCCTAACTCTTTCCATTTATCCCTATCCTTTGTTATTGTAGTCCAGCAACCTCCTGCTGCCCTCTTAATCTCATCCTCCCATCTTCTTGTTGGCCTGCCACGCTTCCTCTTTTTTTCTCCAGTAAACCAGTACATTATTGTTTTAGACCACTTTTCTCTCCCTCTAATTGTGTGACCTGCCCATTTCCATTTCAACTTCTTAATTGTTGTAGTAATATCTTTTATCTACACTCATACTGTAAGTACTCTAAAATGCGTTCAAAAACCGTAGACAATGACAAGCATTACAACAAAAGATTTAACTATGATAAGTTTCTTATCTGCGGCAGTAACGTAATTTTAACTTTGCATGCTCAAATATTGTTAAGCAATGAGTTTCAAATTTGGAACATCGAATTTGATAACATAATGTTACCGCCATGGCCAACTCGATTGGTCCCGCGCGAGCGCCGGCACAATCGAGTTGGCCATGACGGTACAATGGCGGTCATTCTATGGTTTCCGAACACTTAATTTAATATATATAATATGAGTGTAGATAAAGCAGTGTATGCAACTGTACGTAATTAGGCCTTAAAACACTCGTGTGATCTTATTATGAAATTCGCCTGCGGCTCATTTCATAAAACCACACTCATGTTTTAAGGACCCTTATTACGTAACAGTTACATAAACTACTATTGTTTTAGTACATTTCTTTATATCTATATTTCTAACTTTGTCAGATAGTCGCTTTCCCATCATACTCGTACTTATCTCCATAGCGTTTTGACAAATTTCTAGCTTATTGTAGTGGGATTTGTTTAGTGCCCATGTTTGGCAACCATAAGTTAGAATACTCATTTCCTTATTTTTCATAACCTCTTTTAGGTTCCAGTATTGCTTCCACCCATTTCCAATACGTCTGTCTAGTTCTTTCGTAGTCAAGTCGTGTGGGGATATTATTTGACCTAGGTATAGATATTCATTTACATATTCGATCATGTTGTTGTTGACGTAAATGGGTTCTTGTTTTCCATTGGTCATGGCTTTGGTCTTCAGAGTGTTCATACATAACCCTACTTTTTGGCTTTCTGTATTTAGGTCACATATCATTTTGTTCAGTCTGGGAGTCTTGGGGAGGTATTAATTGCATGAAAATAAAAATGTAGAAATAAACTTGGCTTTATGCTATAATCAGATAATATAAAACATATAAGAGGGTATAAAAAATAATAATAAAACATCAAGCGACAAGTTTGCACGAAACAAAGTCCTCACTAAACAGGCTCTGTAAGAATTGAGTGTTCGATTATTAAATAGAATTAAAATAGGAATAGAAAACACGTGAGTGATGTCAAGGAGTATGACTTAATAATATGTATAAAATAATTAAATAAGTAAAACAGCATAAAAATTAAATTAAAAAAATAGGAAAACAGTCATGTGTAATATTAATAAGTATATGGAATTATGGACCAAAAGTATTATTTGCAGTTACAAATCTTATCAAATGCAATTAATGTGCACTAGTTAATTAGTAGCGATTTTCGTTTTCAAATCGTTACTGGACTCTTAAATATATAGAAGCGGGTAACTCACGCTCTAACGTAACGTGAGTTATCCGCTTCTATTTATTTAATATGTCTGAGTCTCACGGCAGTTTTATAAAGATCTCATTTAACTTTCTTTTTGTGTGCCATAGTTAGTATGATTGTCACAAACAAGTGACAGGTATAGTTTGTGATGAAGGTACATACCAGCTGGACCGCCTTGAGAACGCCGGGCAGGGAGGAGATGTACCCACGGTCGAAGCGGACCACCTTCTCCGGGGCCGGCGGAGTCGTGGGCTGACTCTGCGGGTTGTTCGCGTACACATCGTACATCTTGTGCTACCTGAAACTAATGTCAACACACTGTTATACCCGATATTGATTGATCAGGATCACTTGGCATTCCTACTCCTCTCTGGCTTTTCCTCTAGTGGCATACTTCACGACATTGATGTGTTGTATAATTATTAGATAGTATTTGAAATTTGTATTTCTCAGTCACATACGTCAAGTCGAGCAAAACAAATAACAGGCACGGCCGTACTATCCTTTTCCTGAAGCCATTCAGTCAATTTTCGACCCCCTCTCACTCTGTCGTGGATAAAGCTAGAACTAGAAGTCCGAAATGTGAGTGAACAACAGGCCACAACACAGGGAAGGGAAGATATATTCCAAAAATAATTTAATTTGAACTTATACTTTAAGAATGTGAGTCAAAGTACTGTTGATCAGTGACTGACATATGACTGATCAACATAATTCTAAGGTACTTCTAGCTGACCCACGGAGCTCCAAATTTTGAACACATCTAGTAGGTATCAAGGCTATAAAGCCCGTGAAACCCTAAACATACCGCAATATCAGTCGGGTTGTCTAGTTTTACAAACCGCACAAGCAACATAAAATAGGGAGCCCTAGTTACAAAAAGGAATGAGATCCCATAAAAAACATTATGTGTACAAAAATGCAAGTCCGCAATGCAGTTCTTCGATCGCAAAAAGTATTGAGATCTAATGAAAAACCAAACCAGTGTCCATAGAGAACTCAATCCCCACTGGAGTTTACTAACGACATTTCATTGTGACCATTTCAATATTAGATGTGTATATTTTTAGAATTTTCCTTATTGCGAACAAAGCCAAGACGGCTTCTTTCCATCGCTTTCTGGCTGTTCGTGGGTTTGTTTTTATTTTTGTGCTGTGCACAAAATAAGAATCACGTACATATGGAAGAAGACAAATCTAATTTATGCCCTATACTACTGTCAAAGCCTAAAATGGCGATGGGCCGGCCATGTAGCGTGTTACAACGATCAACGATGGACAGCAGAAGTAACAAGATGGAAAGGACCTAGCGGGAAAAGGCGGGGAGGATGAGCTATGAAACGATGTAGTGACAACATAGTAGAGAAAACTGGATTAAACTGGAGGAGGCCTATACCCAAAGAGAAAAAGAAGGCTTTTATAATAATAATATTTATCATAATAAATAGAATGACTTGGCAATCACACAGGACAATAAAATGTATCTAACTATATCACATTACGTAATGCAATATTTACCCAACGATACGCCTAAATTATAAAAATATAGACATTTAATATTGAAACTGTCACAAAATGTTGTCAGTAAACTCCAGTGGGAATTGAGTTTTATGGACACCGGCTTAGTATTTCATTAGATCTCAATACTTTTTGTGGTTACGAGACTTGCGTTTTGGTACATGTAATGTTTTTGATGGGATTTAATTTAACAATATCTCATACTTTTGTTACTATACCGAGTTTTGTAATCCTCACAACAGTTATTATGGCCCTGGCCTGTGGTATCAGATGACAAAAAGCTGGAGACAAATCAAGAATTATTTATTATGCTTAGTAGTCATCTCTTGTTATTTGTTCAAAACAATAGTGTTAATGAATAATTGAGTATATATAGATTAAGCCAGCCAACAAGGAATGTGACTCGATACGATAGAGTACGTAAGACAATTAAGTACAAGTGATTGTAGGTATCGCTCGTTGTCCACTCAGCACCTTAATACTTGAACACGCTTTACAGGGACATCTAGCACGGTCGGGGCGCCCACGGGATCTATTAACCTAACGCGTTCATGAATTGATTAAGCAAATCTAATAAATTACACGATGTTGAATTAAAGGCCATCTGGCAAACCTATGTACACTACAGAGTTGTGTACCAATTAAATTAATAGTTTTACAAACCTGCGGCTATGGATTTTGTGGAGGACAAACTAAATGGACAATTAATTTATTGCCTTAACTTAACATGAAAATGATTCTCTAAACGCCTATTCCGAAATTCAGACTAGAACGGTTTGTTGACATGGTTGACATCATTTACACCATACAATGACATTGACATTTGAAATGTGACATTATTGTTTTTCTTGTGCGTTCGAATCAAAGAATATAATAGTCAGTTTGAATATAATGATTACAACCATAAGTAATTCTAATTATTATTTCAAGCAATTTAAAAAGCAAACATGCCATTATATTATAATGTATATATGCATAGTTTATCCATTTTATCATTTATATAATTGCGTAAGTAATCTTGGTTTTAATCAATAAAAAATCTAATTTGCAGAACAATTGGGAGACAAACTGCCATTTTCTCACGCCAGGTGGCGCATTGTGAACTGTACCCAGCGTTGACATAAGAACTGTCAAATCACAGACAGACAGACTTAGTAGACAGATGATAAGGTGTCTACACATGGAAACGATTGATCAACCGATTAGTCAGATGAATCTATAGCTGTAACACCATTGTAACACCGAGTAAATAATAGTACTATAATGAGTTTAGAGAATTCAATCCGGATGAGTAGCCATGTATGTCATTTACTATACAAATAAAGTTTGCGGGGGAGGGGAACGTCAAATGTATGGCTATTCGTACGTAACGTACAAATAGCTACGTCAGTCCATACATGTGTATGACAACTGGTCAAATGTTTTCGGCAGAGGGGAACGCCTGTCAATGGCGACTCCGGTTGGTTGAATTCTCTAAGTATAATGAGAGATGGTTATCAAACATACACAAGTTGTAGCGGTAATAATCTTGATATTATTTTATTTCATTTAGACAAGCGGTAGCGTGTCAAGCCAAATACAAATACAAATGATTTATTCGTCGAACACAGGTTATACAACATTAGTGAATTACATTACATTGCAGAGAGTGGAAAAACAGGGTTTGTATCACTATGTCGTGCCAATAGGGCATACGAAGTTAATTTTGAATGTATGCACACATGCACCAAATTACAATTTTATACATAAAACAATATATTTAGTCAATTAATCTACTAGGTATTGATATTTAACATAACAAAAACAAGGAAGTAATATATCATAGGTTTCAAACATTATTATTTATTAGACATTCATTAGATATAAGATTACAAAATAAAAAATAAAATTGTCACGGAGAGAAATTATTACATTATGTCAAGTTTTTGATAGTAGGAATTAGTAATAAAAATTAATAAAGTTGATTGTCGGCAAAAAATTCGTTATTGTAGTAATAAGCCTTTTTGGTCAAGTATTCTTTGAGTGATTTTTTAAATTTATTAATGTCACAGATTTTCCTTAAATCTTCAGGTAATTTGTTGTAAATTCTAGGACCCTTTTCTCTCGAAGTTCGTTCGTTCGACGTTCGACGTTCTCTCGACAAACTTTGTAATAAATTCGGATGGCATTTCACAAAGACAGCTAATTCAAAAATGTATAAACAAGGAAGAGTTAATATTTTTAAATTGAGGAAGTGTGACTTATAGGGTGCAAACCGTGGCAGATTACACACTGCTCTAACGCAATCTTTTTGTGCTATGAAAGCTCTATGAAAGCCAAATGCCAATCGGTTGAATTGCCCCAAAAGATTATGCCATAGCGAAGAGTAGAGGAAAAAAGGCATGACAGGCTGTTAGCACAACTGACCGGCTCGAAATTTTGTTCAGCATACGTAGCGCATAAGAGGAACTGCCTAACCTTTTACATATATTATCTATTTGACATCTCCAATTCATATTGCTGTCCAGAAACAGTCCCAGGAACTTTGTGTTATTCACCTGAGTAATTTTTTGTCCCTTATATTCGATATTTAATTCATCGTACTCAGTTATACGCTGTCTAAAGTTCATAATCATTGTTTCCCCAACATTTATTTTTAAGTTGTTATTATTGAGCCACGTAATTATATTTTGTAAAGCATTACTCATTTTGATCTCAAAGTTATTTAATCCAGTGCCAGTAAATATAGCGGTGCCATCATCCGCAAAGAGGACCGCAAAGAGGACGAGGAGGAGAGGATAGGATACTTGGTAGATTTGGGAAGATTGTTAATGTAAATAAGGAAAAGCAAAGGCCCTAAGATGCTCCCCTGCGGTACCCCCATAAAAAGTTTCTATAGTCTGTGACTTGTAGGTTACTTCTGCTTTTGATTTATAGCATAGTTTTGTTACTACTGTATATTGATTTCTAAAACTGATGTATGACTCTATTAAATTCAGTATGTTGCCTCTAATTCCATACTTTTCCAGTTTGCTTAATAAAATGTTAGGGTGTACATAGTCAAACGCTTTAGTCATATCGCTATACACCGTGGGCTGGAATAGCCCGACAGATCTTAACCACGAATTTGTAAGACCAAAAGAAGGAAAAAATATTATGTGAATTTGTAAGACCAAAAGAAGGAAAAAATATTATGTGACTTTAGGTCAATTTCGCAAAAAAAAAAATTTTTTTCGTTTTTTTTTCCATTTTTTGAATTTTTATTGCAAATGAAAAGCAAATGTTATTAATAAAATTATCACCTAAAACAAATTGGTACATTTTTTTTGTGAAAAATTAGTTTCTGCAAAGTTTTCCTCATCACTTTGATATCTGTCAATAAGAACGTGTAAACTATGTCCAATAGTCGCAACAACGCCATTAGAAAGGCGTTTTGTGATGAGTTATAATAAAAAGTGTATTTTTTTAAAATTGGTATTAACTCTGAAACTAGGCGTATTCCAGAAAAGTTTATAGGACATTTTAGTATCTAAATATGATCAGGTATACACTGTTAAAATCTGTCTATTTATATGGGCCCACGGTGTATATAGCTGATGCTGGTATTCGTTTGTTCGTACTTATTATAACCTTAGAAACTAGTTCATAAATCGCTGCATTAATTGACTGGTTTTTACGAAACCCTTTTTGTTCAGAAGCAAAGAGTCCTTTTTTTTTCAAAATAATCGTAAACATTTGTGTAAATTACTTTCTCAAATACTTTAGACATAATTGATAACAGGGCAATCGGCCGGTAATTAGCCATGTCAAATTTGTCACCTTTTTTAAACAGTGGTATTATTTTAGATATTTTTAACTTGTTTGGAAAAACACCATTTTCAACGCACAAATTCATTATATGACAGATTACTGGAGCAATTAAATAACCAACGCTTTTTACAATTCTAGTATCAATGTCATCATATCCGGTACACTTTGTATTTTTTAATGAATTTATTATTTTTAAGGATGTCATTTGGAGTAACCGGTGGCATAAAGAATGAATTGAGTGAGTTATTAAATGCGTTTGAATTACAATGGTAAACATAATTATTAGTAGCAATGTCATGAATTGAATCAATAAAAAAAATATTAAAAGCGTTGGCATTAGCACTAGGGCGATTGACAACTTGCCCTTTGTCATGTATATGTTTTCTGCCGGATAATTTGCTTTATTATTATTTATAATATTCCATGTTGCTTTTGTTTTATTTTGTGATTGGTTAACATAGTGATCATTTTGAGCTCTTTGTGTAAGTTTCAAAATATTTTCAATCTATTAGAATATGTCTTAAATGCAATTTTGTCTTCATTATCTGAGGTCAATCTGTATTTCCAAAGCATTTGTCTTCGGCGTTTACAACACTTACGAATTCCTTTGCTGATCCATTTCGGTTTCTTAGTTTTTGCTACTTTAATTCTAGTTACGGGAAAGCACAAATCGTAAAACAACTTAAAATCATCAATAAAAGCTTTCATAAGCGTTGTTTACATCGTCTTCATTGAATGCATCAGTAAAAGTAAGTTTACTTAAGCATTCGATGAATTTTGCCATGTTTTCCTTACAAGTACTTCCTCGAATGTTATGTATGACATTGTCTATACAGGTTGTCGCAGATAGCTTAAAATTGCCATTGTTTGTGTATAACTAGATCTAAGTCAATCATTTTCTCGGTTTATACCAATTTGTTTGTGTTAATAACGTGTATAAATATTGTGTTTCTATGTCTAGTTGCTAAGTCTTATCTGTGTCTAATTTTATTGATATCATGTCATAATACGCAAAATGTCTAGATTATAAGAATTTTGTACTAATTTACGAAGAAATGTCCTATATAAATATCAATTTTAACCCTCCTACAAACATGTAATACTGTAAGCTTATTAGCCAATAAATGTCTCACATACACGGCACATACCAGCCACTAGTACGAGCACGCTAGAAAACCCATAAAAGAGGTCAGCACTCGTACTCGTTGCTCACTTCAACCTCACTTCTACAACAACTCCCAGCGGGGAAACACCTGCAACTACACTGCTCAAATGTTTTACAATTTTAAATAAGCGTTATTATTCATCTCCCTACATGACCTGGTAAATGGTACAGCGGGTCAGCGCTGCTTGGTTCAACGTGGTAATCCGGTCTGCACACAACAGCTGGTCCTTCGAGCTCCGGATATCAGAAAACTGCGGCCAATTGAAGAAAGAAACAAGTACGCGCTGAGCTGGATTAATTTCGCTCAGAATCTTCATACGGTGTCCGGCCTAACCGCTGATACACCTGCCCGCTTTCGCGGAAGAGCCCTGTGCTATTTACCAGCTTGCTGGACGGACCGCTCGTGTAGAGGCCATACTCCACGTTCGTGTCCTGGCAACTTTCGTTGCAACGTCACATGGTTGACGTCTTCACACTGCTTTCGGACGCTCTGGCACTTGCACTTAGCCTTTGCGCGAGATTCAGTGCATCAGGGATTAACGCCCACGAGTAAGTAAAGTGAACGTAGGGCCGCTTTCACTGCACTAGGCAGTGTCAGCCATTAGGTTTTAGGTAGGTAAGGTTAGGGAACCCCACGTGCGTCAAGAAGCAAGAAGAAAGAAGAAGATGTCCGATCATACGCTCAAGATGTCTCTTCGCTCACACAAGGGACAACCCTCCAGAGCCGTTACCCCGCCGTCTGGTGAAACAACCTCCGGCGATACCAATACATGGGACAAAGGCACCACCAGCACTCTTGGCGATGGTCCTAGTGTCGAACCGCGTCTACAGCCGCCGCCGGCAAGAGCGCCGGCGCCCGCTTATTCGGAAATATCGGAAGACGACGCGGAAAAGACGTTAGTTAAAAGTCCACCGGGGACATCGTGTAAACCTAACACGTCCGCCGGGGAAAAAGACCGCTTTTCTCAGTGCGGCGACCGCGGTAGTAAAAAAGTGCGCGAAAATCGAAGTGTGTATAGTGAAAAGTGCGACGAAAAGTTAGCTCTGTTGCTAGCGGAACTCGAGGTTCATAAAGCCGCCCTCGCCGTTGCTAATAAAGAGACGGAAACTGCCAAGTTAAGGCTACAGATTGCCCAGCATGAGGCGCAATCTGTTAGCGGTAAGTCCGAACCTCTTGTCGAAAAAGACGAGCAACGCGTGAGGAATTGGGTAGAACGACAGTCCCAGCTAGATCAGAGCAATTACGTAACTAAAAATGAAGCGTCCGCGTTACACACAATACGTAATAATTTCGCTACTAGCGCGCCGGCGCCCAGCGCCCCCGCGCCCCGCGAGCCGCATATGAGTACTCATCGCCCGCCGCGAGATGTGTCCAGTCATTATGCGCCCATTATGTATAGGCCACCCGAATTACCCGCTTTCGACGGTAATATCACAGAATGGATCGCATTCCGTGCCGAATTTGACGATACCGCGCCCATGTTTAGTTACGTAAATAACGTCAGTCGAATTAGGCGCGCGTTGAAAGGTGAAGCGCGTACCGCGGTGAAATCCATAATGTATACCGTCCAGGATCCATACGAGATAATGGAGGCCTTAGAGAGGCAGTTCGGGGACCCTGAAGAGATCGTGTTGACTGAGCTACATAATGTTAAACGCATGCCGCGCCTAGCCGAAGATAACAGTAATATCGTGTCTTTTGCCGCGCACGTCGCAAATGCAGTAGCGACAATAAAATCATTAAAGCAAGAAAAATATCTGTATGCGCCAGAGCTAGTCAACAAGATCGTAGATAAATTGAACCTCATTGTTAGGTACGAATGGGGCAAGTTCAAACAAGCCAATTTGGACTCGCCCGATTTAGTCGCGATCTCAGAATTTCTGTTAGAGATCAGTTCCGCGGTTAAAAGAACGAATCGAAGTAGATATACGAAGTCGCGTGTAAACTCGATATCCTTTGAGCCGGAAAGCAGGTCAGGGCGTCGTGACGCCCCCGCCCACGCTCCCGCTCCCGTGTTTTCCCGCGATTCTTCGAGCGATTCGGACTCAAATTATAGCTACCAGAGCACTCGCCCGCGAAGCGATGAAGTCGAAGCTCGCGCGTCGGAGTATAGGTCACCGACGGTAGCTCAAACGAAGCCCCGCGAGGCTAAAGAGCCCGCGTATACGGGAACGAAGCCCAAACAACATTCGGTGCCAGCACGGTTTACGTCTCGCAATATGTGTTTAATTTGTCATAATCACGAACACAAAATAGATGCGTGTACTAAATTTTTGAATGCATCGGTAGCCGAACGTTGGGATTGGGTTAAAAATGAAAAGTTGTGTTACAAGTGTCTGGACGCGTCGCACTATGGTCGCTTCAAGTGCAAATACGTAGCTTGTGGCGTCAAGGGATGCGAAGCTGGGCACCATAAATTGCTACACGGTTTGAACGCAACTGCGCCCGTGGAAAATAGTACTAGCAATATTAACACAATTGCCATCCCGCCTACGTATTTGGGGGAAGTGTCCATAGATGCGACACGGCCGCTAGATACACCACATCAATCGTCGGATCCGACTGTAGCGTTCGTAGGCTACATGGTGCCGCGAACGACGGACGACGAAGTCCTAGCTCCCGTAAATGAGCAGGATATAAATTCAGTAGACGTTAGAAACGGATTCGCCTCCGACAACCCGAACGTAATCTCGGACGTAAGCTTAGTCCAGTGTAAAGAGGGTACGTCCCTCAGCGGGGGAGGCGAAAGCGAACGCACAATAGGTTTGCCGCCAGTAGAAACAGTAGAGCCCGTCGTAGAAACGTGCGAAGAGCGCGTCATAAAACCGGTTTGCTCCGTAAATACCGTTCAAAACGAGTTCGCATACTTGCCCGAGATATGTAGGTTCTCGAAGTTCACTAGGCTGGTTCGCACTACGGCCAGAGTTTTGGTTGCTGCCGAGGTATTCAAAGCCAGATTGTCTGTCAATAGAAATCCAGAAACAGAAATGAATAACAGACACATAAGTCTAGCGGAGATACTGCTGATTAAACGGAGCCAAAATGAGTCGTATGCCGAAGAGATACGACTACTGGAAGCCGGGCGCGCGCTGCCTGAGAAGTCTTCACTACATCGAGTCGACGTGAAATTGGACAGAAATGGCGTGATAGTGACAGACAGAGACGGAACACATATACCCGTCCTGCATGCTGAAGATGGATTCACAAAATTATTGATCCACCATTTCCACGAAGTGTCCAACCATGACGATCACGCGACCGTTTTCGACGAGTTGAAGCAAAAATACTGCATTTTCAGACTGCGCGGTAGCATTCGTTATCTGACGAATAAGTGCCAAAGGTGTCGGACCTGTAACGGGGCCAACCTCACGGTTCCCGTAGGCGACTTACCGCAAGAGAGGCTCATAGCGAATCAACCGCCGCTTACCGCCGCAGTTGAAAATTACGGCCACCGCAGAGAAAAGCGAGGGAACGTATTGTACATACGTCTCATCACACGAGCGATGTACTTAGAGCCCGCCGCCTCCTTATCGGCGCCCTCTACCTCCCTACCGCTACCCAGAATGATATCTCAAAGCGATGTGCCTTCCGTTCTGAACTCAGACGATGCCACGAACCTTTTTGGCACAGAACGTGAGCTATCCGAGGCAATTAACTCTCTGCCCGATAGTCTCAAACATCCCACGACAGAACGGCGCCTGATCCAGAAGAAGATCCCGCCTGACGACCACGTATGGAAGCGCTGGATACGAGAATATCGCCTCAACTTGATGCAGCGATCCAGTGTTCAACAAAGGTCTACGAAGCTACACGTAGGCGACATAGCCGCCGGTACTACGCCACGAGTTACATGGTCTAGAGGCGAAATCGCACAACTCTTTCCCGGTCCCGATGACCAATAAGAGTAGCCATTGTATATATATAAACTCACGTAGAAAATATCCGCCGCCCGGCTTCCAGACTCATTCTCATCTGCTCCGCACCAATCGACTGTGCTGACGCACGTGGGGGAGAATTGTCGCAGATAGCTTAAAATTGCCATTGTTTGTGTATAACTAGATCTAAGTCAATCATTTTCTCGGTTTATACCAATTTGTTTGTGTTAATAACGTGTATAAATATTGTGTTTCTATGTCTAGTTGCTAAGTCTTATCTGTGTCTAATTTTATTGATATCATGTCATAATACGCAAAATGTCTAGATTATAAGAATTTTGTACTAATTTACGAAGAAATGTCCTATATAAATATCAATTTTAACCCTCCTACAAACATGTAATACTGTAAGCTTATTAGCCAATAAATGTCTCACATACACGGCACATACCAGCCACTAGTACGAGCACGCTAGAAAACCCATAAAAGAGGTCAGCACTCGTACTCGTTGCTCACTTCAACCTCACTTCTACAACAACTCCCAGCGGGGAAACACCTGCAACTACACTGCTCAAATGTTTTACAATTTTAAATAAGCGTTATTATTCATCTCCCTACATGACCTGGTAAATGGTACAGCGGGTCAGCGCTGCTTGGTTCAACGTGGTAATCCGGTCTGCACACAACACAGGTATTACTATGCAATCTTGTTGCCTCTTTTATTCCAATTTTAAGATTATAGCTCGCGATTAGATTTTTAAATTCAACAGAAGCAGTTGTGTCTTTAAGAACATCTATATTAAAATCTCCACATATGATTATCTTGTTATTTTTAAAACATACGTCATTTAATATACTACACAATTTATCAAAAAATAGATTAATAAATGAAGTATTTGTTTTTAGTACTCTATAAATGCAAATTATAACTAATTTTAAGTCAATTATTTGGATTGCAGAAAGTTCTATAACATTTGAAATACTTAGCTTAATTATGTCATCAATTGTTTTATACTTATAAATATTACGTATCAGTATGCACGATCCGCCATTCCTGTTGGTCCTTGAAAAATGAGCTGCTAGTTCATAGTTAGGCATCTTCAAATGTACATCGTCTCCAGTCTTCATATTATGTTCAGTAATGCACACAACATCGATTAAATTTCCTGATTCAGCAACGTCTTGCAAATGAATGTCGTAAAACATATCGAGCTTACTTAGCAATCCATTAATGTTTTGATGCTTTACCGTTATATTAGTACAGGAAGTCGCTATGGGAGGTTGATCAGTCACGCTATGACTTTGATTCGGGACGAAAAAATATATCCGATCTTGGATCTTCCTTCATTGCGCTGTTTGTGGTATTTTCTATGATTTTTATTTTGAAAGATTTTCAAGTTCAAGTATAACAGAACAGGCGAGCAGCACCGTGTGTAATATTACATGAACCATTTGGAGCCACTTTTTACCCCTTCAAAAATTATTTCACATAAACATGTCAACAAAAAAGAGTAGAAAATAATGCGTCCGAAGAAAAAAACCTAATCGCATAGAAAAATAAAAAAAGTGGGGAAAAACGCGAATGGAACAAAAAATATTGGGGAACAAAAATTTTGGGTAACTACACCCCGAACTTAACGCATGCATTTATGAATGAAATTGTCCTCAAGGACCTTAAGTTGTTACGTGTGTAAATTACGGTCAGCTGTGACCACAGACCTAAAATTGCGCTTTGCTAAAAGACAGACGAAGTGCGCAAAAGAGAAACCAACACGTATATGAACATTCCGCGAGTGCGAAAGAGATACATGATCAGTCTCCTAGCAGGACGACTTTTGACATCACTCGTTACACTTAAACACCTGCGTCGGGAGTGCTCATATTTAATCTTGAAAAATATAATATTATCCGCTGTTCATTTACCTGGAATGAAACAAAAGAAGAATGGTGTCGTGTTGCGTCCCGGATTGCACAACTACACAAATAGAAAACCCAGGCAATCACTCGTTTCACAGGTAAATATGATATTCCGATCGTTGTTTTTGAAACCATATTTTATCAAATTAGCCAAATAAATCATGTAAATAACCGTTTGATACCATTAAATATTAATGTCTCTTTTACTGCATGTGAATATTTTATCATAATAGTTAATATTAAAGATTATTTTGTGTAAAAATCAAAATTGGCATTTTACGCTAGGGTTTGACAAAATATCGTAGGGACATAATATCGATAACTGTTCGATATGAAAATTATAATTATAGCTTCGAAAGAATTATAATAAATAACAAATCTCGTATTAACATTATGTCATTCCGCTTACTTTTATCTATGAAAGCTAAATTCCACTCTTAAGTGTGTGCTGCGCCTACCACTTCGACTTCCACCCAACTTCCACTCCACCAAGATTGCATTGATGCAAGACTACATTTGCATGCGATTTTATTAGCGTCACAATTAATAACGCTATAATAAAGAAGTATGTAAAAAACAAACTATCACGTATATAAACACTCCACAAGTGCGAGAGAAAAAAATGACAAATCTAAAGGCGTGCCAACATCTTAATTTCTGTAAAATAACATGAACCCGCTTTTTTCAGATCATATTTAATCGTGTGAAATATAAAATAATTCTGAATAAATATATTTTAGTTTTCTAGAATTTTAATATGCCGTTTAGTGTAAAACATGAATATAAATTTAACGTTGCAACTTATCGATAATAAAGTCAAATATCGATAGATAATTGACCTGTTGTACTTGGCACCACTATTTTTTACGCTCACATAGACAATTTACCCACACTCTAGCATTTCAGTTTTTGTCGCACTTTTGATATTTGTCAAACCATCTGTCTATACTAGATCTGTGGCTGTGACCCCGACATCGTGTTGACGTCATATCGCGGCATGAATAGATACCATGAGATGATAGCAGTTGACAGCTGACAACCTCAATCTGTCAAAATTATTTAGTCTATGGCATACTATGGCGAAACGTGCCGTACATACTGTACGATAATTTGCGAATATGTGCGAATTTTAAATTTTAACTTCACGTGAGCGCTGTAAATTAATTTAATGTTTTATGATTATTAATATTCTTTACCGCACCAGCCGAGTACACAAATAGTTGTTATTCACATAAATCAGCTTAGTATTTTAAAACCGGACGAAAGTGTTCGTAAAATATTGAATAAACATTTAAATAATTCACATTGTGTTAGTGCTTGGGTCTAATGGGAGATAGAGACTGGAGGCCGTTTATTTACGGGGGTGTGGCGTCGATCATTGCAGAATTTGGTTCGTAATTATAATAATTTTACTATAATTTGTATTCTAACCTATGCTTCATTTCCCTATTCGATTTCACGATCTTTATGCATGGTAGTGAATAAACAAAGATAAGATAAGGATAAACGGTATTGTAGTGGTTCGGTTAGAAGAACAATCGACCAGTAGATTTACGCAAAGTTCAATAACTGATGCTTTCCTTAATATTGCATCATTGTAAACTGTTTCTGACCTATACTTTGGTTTTTTTGAGATTAGAAATTGAGTAAACATGGAAACAGTAGTTGCCAACCTGTTCTAAATGTTCAATTTAAACACACTGCTAGCACACCAACAAAAAATTAGTTAACATTTGTGGAACGGAACGGAAAATTAACATCTAGTTTTTTTTTTTTTTTTTTATACCACGACGGTGGCAAACAAGCATACGGCCCGCCTGACGGTAAGCAGCTACCGTAACCTATGGACGCCTGCAACTCCAAAGGAGTCACATGCGCGTTGCCGACCCTTTACAAAAAGGAGGATTCACTGTGTTGACGACTAAAGGAACAAGAAGGTCCCTCATCGTCAACACACTGGGTCCTCTTTGAGCTCTTTGGCAACCTTACTCACCAGCAGGAACACAACACTATGAGTAGGGTCTAGTGCTATTTGGCTGTGGTTTTCTGTAAGGTGGAGGTACTTCCCCAGTCGGGCTCTGCTCCAGATTTGAGCGATGACATTCGCTGAACGTGCCCTACCACACTTAGCGAGATGCCATTCGCAGTGCCCATACCTCTCTTTTTGGCGTAGTTTAAGGACATACCCAGGTCCGGACGTAGTTTAAGGACATACCCCGGGTCCAAAGTTTTTAAACAGTATTCACAAAAATTATTTCATGGACAATCATAATATATTTTCGTAAATAAAAATTCACAAAACATTATTTAATACTTTTATTATACTAAATGTTAAACAATTGCCTTAGGTGATGGTAAAAGATTTGGTGGACTACGAGGTGGCTTTTGTTGTTGTATGCCACTCAGGCCTGCCTCTGATTGCTCCATAACCCTCCAAACACACAATGATAAAGCAAGCAAATACCTTTACTTTAATAAGAATCACAATAAGCTTTAAACATTAAAATCTATCTGAGAGATACGAGTGACAGATGACGTGAGAAAATATTTAAAAATCAAACCATCCGTTTCGAACCTCTTCTTCTCTAGGTTTTTTATTGTGCAGCATTCAAAAGAACATTAACAATGATAAAAATAAAAATAAACTACTATCAAAATACTGTTAAATACCCAATATATAAGGCATGGCTTTACTATAAATACAAATATATTTTATTATGTTTACTGACGGCGGCGTTGGCACTTTGTCAGTTGTGAGTGTTGTGACATGTATTGTGCCTGATAAAAAACCCTGTACATTGTTCTGTCAACTTTTTTCTAATCTTAAATAAAACAAACTATATGTTTTGGATTTACCATGTAACAATTCATATGGTTTGAGCTCTTTGAGTAAATAATACAGCAAAAAAATTAGGTATGTAGATACATCTTGGTTGAAAGTAGCTCTCCCAATTTTATTGTTAAAATGAATTATGATGTTATGGAGATGCAAGTTTTTATCAGTTTTGTATGCGATATATCCATGGTCAATGTACAGGAGCTGATAAATCAATTGCTGATAAAATTTTTGTTTTAAAGTCCACTGATAATATTGTTGTATGTAGGCACTTGAAACTGCATGCTGCCAAAACATCAATATAACATTTTGAACTGAAACAAAAACAACAACAAAAAAGGTGTATTAACCTTTAACATGACTGCCACTACAAGGGTAAATCGCATATTTAAAATATATTTATTCTTTGTCGGTAAAATGGAAAATTACAAAATAAACAATGCATGCTGATTACAATAATGTAATTATTCATGTACAGGGACGTTTCCCATCGATACAACCAAGACCCGTCTGCAGATCCAGGGGCAGCAGATAGACCCGCGCCATGTGGAGCTGCGCTACTCGGGCATGGTGGACTGCTTTGTCAAGACCAGCCGCCAGGAGGGTGTCAAGGCCCTGTACTGTGGGTGAGGCTCTGGCTCTTCCTCTATACTACTTTTTAGGGTTCCGTAGCCAAATGGCAAAAAACGGAACCCTTATGGATTCGTCATGTCTGTCTGTCTGTCTGTCTGTCCGTCCGTATGTCACAGCCATTTTACTCGGAAACTATACGACGTATCTGAATAAAATTTACGCATAAGGTGTATTTTGTATGCCGCTACTTAGTTATGGAGTTAAATTTGAAAAAAAAAAAAATGTTTTTAGGGGGGCGCTCCATAGATGTAACTAAATTTCAAAAAATATTTTTTAACCAAATATCAACATGTGACACATCAATTGATAGGTCTCTAAAAATAACATTGAGGTTTCTTTGACCATTTTGTGATTAAGTGAATATTTTCTGAAATAATCGCTTCGAAAGTCAGAAAAATGGCTGAACCCATAATGTTCAAAATAAATTTCGTAGAAAGTATATGATGTGATAAGGCACATCGCCTAAAATTTTCTCATATTTTTTGGACGTACGGTTCAAAAGTTACAGGTGGGGACCTGTAACTTTTGAACCGTACGTCCAAAAAATATGAGAAAATTTTAGGCGATGTGCCTTATCACATCATATACTTTCTACGAAATTTATTTTGAACATTATGGGTTCAGCCATTTTTGAGTTATCTCCAAAAAACTTCTTCCATGGGCATCAGATACGACCTTTTGGTATTAGTTTGGTTCTTATTCCATTGAAGGTACGGAACCCTCCTATGCGTGGTCCGACACGCACTTGGCCGGTTTTTATTATCTGCTGTATGATTGTTTTCCTTCACATCACACGGTCTTCACAGCAATGAAAACTGTTGGTGCTCAAATGAATTCTATGGTCAGTAAATAAGCTTAAATATATTTTTTTCTAATATCTCTGTAATTGGCACTTTTAAATAAGATTTTATTCTAATTTGATTTGGTATAACATCTTGTTTTCTACTACCTAACCCTGTTCAAATTACCTGAAGAAGAAGAGAATTAGCCACAATTATCCCATGTCTGTTGCTGAGAACTTTGCAAATCGTGTGCATTTGTGCAAGTACCTATAAAGCCTTACCGAAAAGTCTTTTTAGGGTTCCGTAGTCAACTAGGAACCCTTATAGTTTCGCCATGTCTGCCCGTCCGTCCGTCCGTCCGTCCGCGGATAATCTCAGTGACCGTTAGCACTAGAAAGCTGAAATTTGGTACTAATATGTATATCAATCACGCCGACAAAGTGGTAAAATAAAAAGTGAATTTTTTTTTTTATTAGGGTACCTCCCCTATACGTAAAGTGGGGAGTGATTTTTTTTTTCATTTCAACCCTAACGTGTGATATATTATTGGATAGGTATTTAAAAATGAATTGGGGTTTCCTAAAATCATTTTTCGATAATGTAAATATTTTCGGAAATAATCGCTCCAGAAGTAAAAAAATATGCGTCCCCCCCCTCTAACTTTTGAACCATAAGTTTTAAAAATATGAAAAAAATCTCAAAAGTAGAACTTTATAAAAACTTTCTTGGAAAATTATTTTGAACTTGATAGGATGAATAGTTTTTGAAAAAAAAATACAAAATAATTTCTGAACTAAGTTTGTAATTTAACCGTATAAGCAGGTGTTTATTGTACCTGTAATTTCTACAAAATTACAATGAAATGACGTGCTTTCAAATAAAGTAAAAACGGTGAAAATCGGTTCACGCAATAAAGAATTATCCCATAAAAATCATCTTCCATACTTTATGCTCGCGCGCAATAGTTTACTCAATTTGCCGATAGATGTCGCTGTACATGGAACTCTCATATCATATCCTACATGGCGGTGTTATTAACTCTTAAGTGGGGACACTTACTGTGACGGACGGAAAACTACGGAACCCTACAGTGAGCGTGGCCCGACACGCTCTTGGCCGGTTTTTACATAAGTTAATGCTGTTTTTGGTATTTATTTCTAGTTTATTTACTTATATTTTTAATACACCATACTCTTAAGACTTTTATATATTATATTTATAATTTATTTTGTTATCTAAGCAAGAGCAACATTTTTCCTTTACAAGAAATGTTCTCTATTAAATAACATCCCAGGAGAATTTATTTCAAGATGTGTAAAAAAAATTGCCACCGTATACGGCGCGCGCGAGTCTCCTATCTACTCGTAGCAGTTGCATATATTTGACTTATAATGCATGCTGTTGGTGATTCACTGATGTGATTGATGCAATGTGACTGTGATTCGTTAAGCCCTATAGTAAACTTGTTATAGACGTACGGACGAACGAGCAGCCCCACGATACCTAGCACCTATCGGACAATTAATTAGACCATACGGAACGGAATTTATTTTCTACGCCATTTCCGCACGTGCTTCACTCGTGGAGTCAAAGTGGCTTAAGTGAATATGAATTATTAGGACATATTTTGTAAATGTGTACAGTCGAGTACAAAGATATGTATCCACTTTTGGACCTTATTACAACGTAATAAGGTGAAAAAGTGGATACATCTCTTATATGCCCGGGTGCACGAGCCATGTCAGCCCGCGTAAGCAGATATGTAATGTATCTAGAATTAAACGATGGCAATGACTTTCCTTGTAAAACGTATCAAAAACATAAATGTGAAAGGCTGCCAAGTTCGATACTATAGGAATGCTTCGCCTATAAAAGAAGTGAGATCTGAATAAGTACCAAGTTCCATAAAAATACCTCAAATCATAAATAGTTATAGGAATGCACAATTTCCAGCAGTTTTTAAGGTACATTTTGAATAAGTATCACGTGACATAGAAATACCTAAAATTATAATAGTCAGAGAAACGCACACCGGTTTTTTTAGCAGTTTCCTGATAACATTTATTATTTTCAGTACTTTTTAATGATGTTACTTGGCAAGTTTTCACACACCACACACCTTTTCAATGCAATGAATCGACACCTTTGGACTGCAATGTGTCAAGTATATAATTTTCTATTAAAACTTGCCAAGTTACATCATTAAAAAGTACTGAAAATAATAAATGTTATCAGGAAACTGCTAAAAAAACCGGTGTGCGTTTCTCTGACTATTATAATTTTAGGTATTTCTATGTAACGTGATACTTATTCAAAATGTACCTTAAAAACTGCTGGAAATCAAGTGTGCATTCCTATAACTATTTATGATTTGAGGTATTTTTATGGAACTTGGTACTTATTCAGATCTCACTTCTTTTATAGGCGAAGCATTCCCATAGTATCGAACTTGGCAGCCTTTCACATTTATGTTTTTGATGGGATTTCATTTATTTATGTTAGGTGTAGGTTCTTTATTATTTCTTTTATCACTTTTGCTTTAGGAAATGTCTCATTCCACTTAGGTATGTACTTTATACTATACCCTTTATACTAAGCGTCTAATTCTATTTTACTATTTATTTATAGGTGATTTTTACAAATAAACTGGCTCCCTACACCTATAAAATGTACCTACTTACATATAATTAGTTAATTACATACGTCAATAACGTACTTTATTCTGTTTGTAAGTACGCTACCTACATAGATAATTAATAACTTGGTAATACCTACCTACCAGTAGGTATTATAATTGGTGGCCTATTATGTAGCCCTAGAAGTGCACCATCCCATCTCATCCCGTGGCGTATCGGAGGGTGAGATGGGCAGTAGTATATATAATTCCATCTTAGAGTATATATGATTTCCATGTTCTTGAATCTGCGATTTTATTAGTTGTAAAATTAGAAATTATTTAGACTATGCGAGAAAAAATAGTCTTTTCATTTTTGTTTGACTGATTTAGCGCCCCTAGTGTACCTAGTGACCTGCTTTGCACTTCGTAAATCTTGGGTTCGGTTCCCGCAACAGACACACACAGAGTGGTGAACAATTTTATTGTTCTTGTCTTTAAGACAAACATGTATTGTCTTAAATTGGTATGTATCTAAATTTAAATAAGTCTTATCTCATTTCCACTCCATACCTACTTATAGTAGAACAAAATTACACTTTCGTTGTTTTCGAAACTGACTCACACTTGGCCGTTTTCAGATTGTTACTTTATTTCGACCTAAAGACAAACCTTCGAGCCAAATTTCAGGTCGGTACGACCATTGGAAGATAGACCCATTTAGTTCATTATGACTTCATAGTAGAACAAAGTTACACCTTCGTTATTTTTAAAACTGACTCACACTTGGCAGTTTTCAGATTTTTCCCTTTACTTTGACCTTAAGACCTATCTCCTTGCCAAATTTCAAGTCAGTACGACCATTGGAAGTGGTCTAGGTTTTTGATGAGTCAGTGAGTGTATAGTAAATATAGCGATTTTCTGACGTCAATATCTCAAGAACTGCTATAGGTAGAATAATGAAATTTTGTTTTCTAGACAATTAAGGGGATGTCAACAGACACTCGAAATTTCATATGCGTAGATAAAATATGTTTTGAGTTATAGGGTGGTCGAAATTGGCCCGAAATGGTTCGTGTAATATAACCCACGGCCGGTGTGTCGCTTTTTTTTGCTCGAACTTGGCGGACACACTGCCGTGTGTCTAGATATTTAATAACTGAGTAAATACGGTACCAACTTTCCCACCATATTGTTTTATGTCAATTATCTATCTTATCGCTGTCTCGAATGCCTGGACTACTACGAGTCAGCCGTGTTGTTGCCACATTGAGACAAAGTGTCGTATGTACCTACGAGTCTTCTAATGGCGTTGTGTTGTGCCCTTTTCAACCTGGCTG
Source organism: Pammene aurita (assembly GCA_947086415.1). NCBI lineage: Eukaryota > Metazoa > Arthropoda > Insecta > Lepidoptera > Tortricidae > Pammene > Pammene aurita. The sequence goes on along the minus strand of OX352293.1, from coordinate 44,106,907 downwards.
ACAGAACAAGCGGTAATACGGTTAGTGTAATTTAATAAGACGATGCAAATCAATGCTATATATATATATTTGCATTATTTGTATTGTTGTTATTTACAATCACGTCGCTCTTCGTGTGCAGATGATAGATAAAGTTAATACTTGTACACTAGTACCACCGCCCACACTGTTAACTGCCCATCGGTGGACCTTATGCCTTTTGTAATATGGTTCACCGATGTACAGTTAAGATTGTTGCTGTTTGTACTACGGTATAGTGGTAATTTTTTTAGATGTCGTAATCTTACAAAGGAGTTCTACCGACAAGTCCGACATCTTAAAAAAATCGTACTATTACAACACCGACCGTCTACGTCTAGTACGGAGCGCACCGCATTTTTGATTAGATACTAACATTACCTACTACGGAAATCGAGACCAGTTCAAAATGTTCAAGAGGAGAGCGCCGCGCCGGGAGGTCGAGAGGCATGCAACAGTGGTCAGAGTTTTACCTTTTCTGTTGGGAAAGATCGGTAGAGCAGAGAAAAGAGGCTGTATTAAGACTAATATTTATCCCATCAAAAACATAAATGTGAAATGAGAGCCAAGTTCAATATACATATTATATTCCATATAAATCGAAAGGAAATGTCGTTGAAGTCAATAACCAAAGCATTGGTTGTTGACTTCAACGACAAAAGAAGTGAGATCTAAATGGTGCCAAGTTCAATGGTCAGTCCTGAAATTTGTTTATAACAACATAAAAAATTATAACAACACGAAATATAATTTCTTCTTAAAACTTACGATAATATATTGAAGCCTAAGGTTGGATGCAAAATCAATACGTGATAAAAATGTAGATTTTTGGACGTTAAAATCTAAATAACCGTTTGAGGTGTGTTTATGAAATTTGGAGAACATTTATGTATCTTGCAAGTTTCAATATATGAGCCAAATTTGACATGTTTATGTAAAATAGTTTTTGAGTTATGAGGGGGTAAAAAGTGGCTCTGAATGGTTCGTGTAATATTACACACGGTGCTGCTCGCCAGTTCTGTTAAACTTGAACTTGGCTTGACACGCTACCGCGTGTGTAGATTTCAATGATGCAACGGTTACGCGTTTCTGATAACTTGATAAGCTCGTCTCGTGTCTCTTGACTCCACACCGGTACGGTTGATTTCAACTTGGGGCAGTGACGTCTGAATATAATACATTTAATGTGATAAAAACATGAATCCGAGACTTTATGCCTTGGTAATATTTAGAGTCGTGGCTACATATACAAGCGAATTTGGTAGCGAAATGACTACAGTTTCAATTGTGTTATTTTCGGAGCTTCATTCGGATTTGTTCTGCGCCGCACAACGCGCTTGTATCGGTGTTGAGGTGTTGACTCGGGGTAAACAGTGCTTGCCCTATTTATTATGTCTTTCCCCTTTTTGGCTCCTCCTCAAATCGGATAGCTATTTATTTTTAACGTAAATGCGCAATTGCAGGACTGTTTACAAACATGACATCCGACTATAGTGGTTGAAACTCGTCGAAAATGTTTCTGCACAAGTGTTTGATAATATAATGAAGTGTCATGTGAGTTCATCTCCTTTAGTTTCTGTGCAAATTACAAAGGCGACGCAATTATTTGTTTGTATGTCGTAACGACGAACGTAATGTTTGTCGGTCATACCGTTTCGTGTCTGACGTCATTTTTGCGTGGTTTTCTTTATCTCCGACCGACGCACAATCAAATGGGTCGTTCTTTTTTTTTAGTGACAAGCGACAATGACTTTTCCCTTTATCTCGATATAGGTCGGGTTTGGAAATGTATTATTATAATTAATAATACAAATATTCAAAATATTTTACCTTATTATCTGACAGTTCCTTTTGTTAGAATCTATATATTTGAAATAAAAATTTACACTATAAAGACCGTGACAGTGATAACTGATAAAACATAACCTTGTCCTCGCTTATAACATAAACGACCACTCTCTCACAATGTTTTCTCTAAAACCGCTGCACAGAAAAACTCGTCACCGACGTGAAAAGAAACATTTGTTAGTCAGTTAAAAAAAAAACATTGTAGTTTTTATTTAAATTTATTACCATTATTAATTATTTTAATAATGCTTGAAAAACTTAAAATTTGATCAAGTTGTCGTTGAAAAAGGAGAAGGGCCCAAATAACTCTTTGGCCGTATTTCAAGTAGCAATTGTAGCAGTAGAAAAATATACCTACTCGTACCAGTCGTATCACTCGTATCATACCGAGTGTTTCCCGTGTGACCGTAGCGCCTCACTGAACCACAGATTATATAATAGTTCTACTGAATTAACCCTACCCTTTGAATACTTTCGCGTCGACGTAAGATCAACTAAGATCCCGTATTAGAATGATCGACTCGTAACAAACCCGACCGTTTTCAGGATATGGCCGGCCGTGCTGCGGCAGGCGACGTACGGCACGATAAAGTTCGGCACGTACTACTCGCTCAAGCAGGCGCTGGCAGCGCGCCGCGCCGACGGCGGCGCCGCCGAGCATCTCCCCACCAACACCGCGTGCGCCGCGCTCGCCGGCGGCCTGTCCAGCGCCATCGCCAACCCCACTGACGTGCTGAAGGTGCGCATGCAGGTACGTGGGGCTCCGTCGGTACGGTAGGTGTAGGTAGACCACCACTACGGCCGTACATGTGCATGTGCTTCCCGTCCCGCAGGTGGGCGACGAGAAGCGTAACCTGGTGCGCTGCTTCGTGGACATGTACCGGGTGGAGGGCGCGCGCGGGCTGTGGCGCGGCGTGGGGCCCACGTCGCAGCGCGCCGCCGTCATCGCGGCCGTGGAGCTGCCGGCGTACGACGCGTGCAAGAAGCGCTTCACGCCCGCGCTGGGCGACACGCCGCTCAACCACTTCGCCTCCAGCCTGCTGGCCAGCCTGGGCAGCGCCGTGGCCAGCACGCCGCTCGACGTCATCAGGGTGAGTACGTACTATATAATTACCGGTAAAACTACTCAAACTTTCAGAAATGTTGCCAGTCGCCCCCCTTTTTCAACCGACTTCAAGATTTCGAAGGAGGAGGTTCTCCATTCGTCGGTATCTTTGTTTTTGCAATAAAAAAAATTATGTACATATGTTCACCAACTATTCAAAGAAGGCTCGACCTATTTGAAGAATTATTATTTTTTGTTTAATAAAAAAAATTTATACACTCACATTGTAAGTCCTCTAAAATGTGTTCAAAAACGGTAGGCCAGCATTACCACAACCGATTTTACTATGATAAGCTTTTTATCTGTGGCAGTAACGTAATTTTAACTTTACATGCTCAAATAATACCTTCTCTCCAAGGGTATGGAGTGCTAGAAGAGCACGACCTGATCAGTGATCGCCAGTATGGCTTTCGTCACGGTCGCTCAACTGGTGATCTTCTAGTGTATCTCACTCACCGCTGGGCTTCAGCCATTGAGAGTCAGGGAGAGGCATTGGCAGTCAGCCTTGATATAGCTAAGGCGTTCGATCGGGTCTGGCATCGAGGTCTTCTGTCGAAGTTGCCAGCTTACGGCCTGCCCGAGGGATTGTGCAGATGGGTCGCCAGCTTTTTGTCCGGCTGAAGCATACGAGCCGTAGTCGACGGCAGTTGCTCCGAAACCATGGACATAAACGCTGGTGTCCCGCTAGGCTACGTGAAATCCCCAACGCTGTTTTTGCTGCATATCAATGATATGTTTGTCTATCGGCGACATTCATTGTTATGCGGATGACAGTACTGGGGATGCCTGTTACACGGGCCGTGCCAATATCCCTCAATCCGTTGTTGTAGAGAGTCGTGAAAAACTTGTGTCCCATATCGAGAACACTCTTTCTGGAGTCTCGGTGTGGGGTCAGGACAACTTAGTCCGATTCAACCCCACAAAGACACAAGTTTGCGCGTTTACCGCTAAGAAAACCCCATTTACTATGGCGCCTCAGTTCCAAGGCACAACCCTTACAATGTCAGGGAGTATTGGGATCTTCGGTGTCGACATTTCCAGTGACGTCCAATTCCGTAGTCACCTTGAAGTGAAGGCCAAGCTGGTATCCAAAAAGCTCGGTGTGCTCAATAGAGCGAGGAGATACTTCACTCCGGGGCAGAGACTGCTTCTATGCAAGTCGCAAGTCAGACCCCAAATGGAGTACTGCTGTCACCTTTGGGCGGGAGCATCTGGATACCAGCTTGGGCCCTTTGACTCGGTGCAAAGGCGCGCTGTACGGATCGTCGACGATCCCAAACTCACGAGCGATATTGAACCATTGAGTCTAAGGAGAGACCTTGCCTCATTATGTGTGTTCTATCGCTTGTACAATGGGTTGTGCTCTGAAGAACTGTTTGATATGATGCCCACGGCAGCTTTTTATCACCGCACCACTCGCCGCTGGCAGGGTGTTCATCCTCACACCCTGGAGCCTAATGGGTCGTGTACGGTTTAAGAGGAATTTCCTCCCACGAACGCTGCGACTGTGGAATGACCTCCCTGCCGAGGTTTTCCCTGTTACAGTATGAAGTTCTTCAAAAAATAAGTGTATAGGTTCTTAAAAAAAAAAAAAAATATTCTTTATTTCAGACCATATTTCTCGTCCATATTACAATTAAATTAAAAATTATAAATTAAATTGCGGCTTTTGCCGAAACTAACTCCAAACTACAGTTATTAGTTTCAAAAATGAATGATATTTTCACACAATTCGGACTCAAAATAAACTGTAAGAAAACCAAAATTCTGACCATCTCTAAACACCAATCTTTACACAATCCAATATTACTACAGAACACAGCAATAGAACAAGTCCAACAATATAAATACCTAGGAAGTATTATTACCAATGACTCCAGATGCACGGCGGACATCAAGCAGAGGATTGCAATGGCTAAAAAAGCATTCAATAGCAAAAAACACCTGCTCAAAGCACACATCTCGAAGAATGTCAAAAAACGCTTAGTTAAGGTGTATATCTGGAGCATCGCTTTATATGCGTGTGAGACGTGGACGCTAACACAACGGGACAGAGAGCGATTGGAGGCCTTTGAAATGTGGTGTTGGCGGAGGATGCTAAGGATTAGCTGGACAGAAAGGAAGACGAACGAAGAGGTCTTGAGCATGGCAGGAGAGAAGAGATGCCTGTTAGACACAATAGCTAACAGAAGGGGCAAGATGGTTGGCCACTTGATGCGGCACGACAGATTCTTTTTAAACATCCTGGAGGGCAAGATTGAGGGGAAAAGAGGCAGAGGAAGGCCCAGGCTCACATATCTCAGCCAAATAAAAGAAAAAGTTTCTGTCGTGTCGTACGAGGGAGTTAAAAGGCTGGCCCAGCAAAAAGAAGAGTGGCGATTACTCCACCGACAAGATCATAGCTCTTAAATACTGATGATGATGAAATTAAATTAATAAATTAATATTAAATTTTAAATCTAAGTATTAATATTACTATCTAAGGGCATGGAGGCCTATCCACCTCCTCAACACTGGCGAGTCCCAGCGATCAACAACAGCGCGCAGGAGCGTGTTGCGGCTGTCGCCAGTGCGCTGTAGCATGGAAGCGCAGCGCGCGCGCATGATGGCGGCGAAACCCGCAGTGCCCGTCTCGGCGAACATCGCAGAAGCGCTGCAGTAACGCGACAGCCGCAATAACGCTCTGTACGCGTTGTTGTATTGCACACGCAGGTCGCTGTATGCCTTCTGCGTATAGTTAACCCATAGGCTGCATGTATAGAATGACTGGCAGTAAGCTTTAAAGAGTGTGACTTTTACTGGCTCAGTACATTTTGCAAACCTACGGGCCAACATATTGCATCTGACAGACAGCGCCCTGCGCTCCCGCTCAATGTCTAGATTGTCCTTTTGATCTGCGGTGACCCAATGACCCAGATACTTGAACTTTTCTACCCTTTGCAGTTTTACACCAGTAAGTAAAAACTCAGGAGCATCAGTATAACGGGTATTATCTGGTTTAAACATCATAAACTCACTCTTCTGAGCATTGTATCTGAGTCCGTTTGCCACCGCATAGGACTCGCAAATACTGAGCAGTTTCTTCAATGCGCCGTTCGAGGGGGCCAGCAGCACCATATCGTCTGCATAACTGATATTATTTAAACAGACTCCGTTTATATGGCAGCCGATACCGGTGCCGCTGAGCTCCTCGACCAACGCATTGACGTACAGGTTGAAGAGCGAGGGAGACGTCAATCCCCCCTGCCTCACCCCGCACTCCAACCTGTACTCATTGGAGAAAGCTCCCGCCCATCTCACACAGTTGCTCTGATTATTGTACCAGTGCATAAACAATGATATTACTTCTCCAGGTACGCTTGTTTCAGTCTTTAACTTATTCCATAGTACATCGTAAGCCACAAGGTCAAATGCTTTTGACAAATCAAGGAAAATGGCGTACACTGGCGTCTTCCTACTGGTGTAGTACTTTACAGTCTCCTTGAGACACAAGACAGCACTCTCGCAAGAAAGATTTGGTCTAAAACCGAACTGCGCGTCGTGTAGTTTAATGTGCTTGTCCAAATGCTCACCAAGAAGACTGTCAAGCACCTTAGCAATGACCGTGGCTAGAGAAATTGGTCTATAATTATTAACATCCGAAGAGTCACCTGTTTTATTTTTAATTATAGGAACCACAATAGTACGCATCAAGTTCTCAGGTAAATACGAGTGGCCCATGCATTAAGTAAAAAACATGGACAACACCCTGGGTAGATGAACTCCAGCGTGCTGCAGGTGCTCAATGCTGAGGCTGTCATGGCCAGGCGATTTACCACGCACCATTCCTTTTATGACCGCACTCACTTCCTTCGCAGTAAATACCACATTCCGATCGCCACTGACAGTCTCAGAATCGAGCACCCACGGCGCTGCCGGCCCCAGTGGAGATTCAACACTAAAATGAGAACGGAATACATTAGCTATGCCAGCGGGATCACACACTCCAGCCACACTCACGGGAAGGCTCGGCCTAGGGTTTAATTTGTTAGAGATTTTCCAGAACTGACGGAACTTTTTACTTGAGTGTTGTTCAGCTATAATGTCCATTTTTATACGTTCTTGGTTATTCTGGCACCACATTAATTTTGATTTAAATAGACGCGTCTCCCGCATCTCCTCAAATACAGGTCCAGAGTTCGGTTTACCATGTACTATTAACCAGTTCCCGAAGCGGAGTCGAGCCTTCTCGTGAGCACCGCGCACGTACCTATTCCACCCAGTGACATGATTACGTTTGTGACTTTTATTTACCTTTTCATTATAACAACACTCAGCAGCCCTGGACAGTGTACAAACAATATCGTCATACATCGTGTCTAATAATTTCCTATGGCTTTTATCACAACACAGTTTATCGCCGCAATCACTAAATTCTACAGGAAAAATAAGTTGTCGCAATTTTTCATGACAAATTTTATGATAATTATCAATTTGCGATATGTCACGCTCCCCCCATACGACCCTACTTACACCTTGATTATTAACAAGTATTTTAGGTTTTAATATATTAAAATTACACTTTATACTTAGAGGATAGTGATCGGACCAGTACGTATTATATAACACTGAACAGGAGTGTATTGAGGGTTGCGCCGAGCTTGTAACTAAGCAGTGGTCGAGCCAGCGGCGACACCCATGCGCATCACTCACGAAAGTATAACTATCAGTAGGCATAATTTCTAAATCTATACAAGTCCACGACTGTCCATCACAGAAAGATAAAAGTTCCTTTGCAAATAACTCACCGGGGTGTGCGTTGAGGTCGCCTAGTATGAACACAGACTCCGTACTAAGGTTTTCAATTATAGCCGATATTTCACTGAGACATTCAGTAAACTCCACTAGGTTTTCACTCGAATCAGTAGGCATGTAAACAGAGAAAACCAATAAACTCCGATCACTGAGCTCAATTTTTATCGCGGCTAGACGTACACTGTATCACTATCTCAACTTTAGAAAAGATAGACTTTCTCCACAGACGGCCGAGCGACACAGGTCCCGAACACATTCCATCGATCGAATTATATTTTTACAGTTAAAACTAATTAAACTATTCATGACTAGCTGTGCCCGCGGCTCCGCCCGCGTGGAATTCGGTCTGTGTCAGTAAGCGGCTAATTCACCCCTAATTTCTCTCCCGCTACCCTGGAGGCGGAACTTGAAGTAAAGTTGACAGATGGATTTATCCTATTAATTTTTATTGACATGATTTAAACGACATAGAATAGTAGGTGTATATCGGACGATACAGGACCACTTTTGTATTTATACGTCCATGTCCACGGCAAATATCATCCAAATCGATCCTCCCGTCACATCAGTCTAAGCATGAAAGGTAAGAACAGGCGCGGTTGAAATGGGGCAGGGGGCAGGGGGGGGGGGGGGGGTCACAAATGCAGAAATGTTTTTTTTCTATTTGAGGAATTAGTAATCCTTAAGGGGTGATTTCCGGGATAACAATGCAAAAAAAACCGGCCAAGAGCATGACGGGCGATGCTCAGTGTAGTTTCGTAAATGCCGCCCTGTTACGAAACATCCGTTCAAACGGTCGTTTATTAAGGGATATTTAGCGGCGCTTACGTCAGTCTACTATCCGGCACATCCTTTCACTATGCGATTTTGACTGATAATTCAAAAACGGCTGAACCGATTTTATTCAATATAGTTTTTATTGAAAGTTCTTATCATTAAATTTCAGCTTTCTAGTGCGAACAGTAACTGAGCTAGACCGTGGACAGACGGACGGACATGGCGAAACTATAAGGGTTCCTAGTTGACTACGGAACCCTAAAAAGAGATAAATAGTAGTTTATGTAACTGTTACGTAAAAAGGCCTGCATACACTGCTTTACCTACACACATATTAACAATCCACTGACACCATGCGTGCCGGGGGTCGGGGTGGGGGGGGGGATTTTGATTACGTAATGAATTTTCATACGTTTTTACCACACTGTCACAGATAATACACTGATGTTACGTTACTGGTTGCAATAATTATGGTAATTACATACTTCAAGGTAAGCACATTACAATGCACTAATGAACGTCAGAGAAAAATAAAATACACAAAATGTCGTGGAACACTCTGTTGGAACGAAGTTATGTTATTTAATTTTATTTCATTTTTGACTTTTTCGTAAATTTTGTGGTTTTATTTTTTTTTGTATTTTTATGAAATTTTTGAAATTCTTGAAATTTTTGATATTTTTGAAATTTTTAAAATTTTTGAAACTTAAAATTTTTGAAATTTATGAAATTTTTGAAATTTAGAAATTTTGCCATTTTTGACTTTTAGGTTCTCGACTTTTTCACTTTTATCACTTTGTCACTTCTCACTTTCACTACAATTCACTTCACTTCACTTTATTCTATTTTATATATTTTTTATTTCATTCCATTTTACATGTTTCTCAATCGTATGGGTGTCGCGTTTTCGTGACGTGACGCTTTTTCGTGACGGTCACGTGACTTTTTTTCACCTAGCCCCCCATCCGCGAACCGTCCAATAAGGAACTTCGTTCCAAAACTACCACCGGTTCTAACCCTACACCTCTGGCCCAAGAAGTATTATGACCGAAAAGATACTCGACGGGACTTATTTTTTGCAAAACAGTAATACATTATTAGATCTTAAAGATACAAAATAATGCGTAGTTCTTCAAGAAGACATCAAAACAGCTTGAGAGACAGATAATGTACCTATTGTTTAATTATAAAGAAAAATAAATCCTAATCTGACTGCTTCACAAAACGTTTGATATGTTTTCCTACCTAAACGGTGTCCTATAAATGTTTGGTTTGGGCCATGCATCTTTGTCCGTCATATATAATACTCGAACCTGCAATAACCCTTCACATTCATGACATTTTCAAATATTTCTTAAGAGGGGGTAAAGGTAAATTTAAAGCATCGACGGGTAACATGTTATAAATATGAACACCTTGACCAAAAAATTACAAATTATTTAAATACCAAATTTCATCTAAATACAGCGGTTATTGGTTGTTTCTTCCCCATGTAAACTTTCACCCCTTTTGTATCCGTTTAAAGGATAATTTCCGAGATAAAACTATTTTATTTCCTTTTTTAATTAATTATCTCCATGAAAAGATAGATGTCATATACTTCAGAAAAAGTGACCAAACCCTCCGGTGTCCGAGGCCAGATTTGAACTGGCGTCTTCAGCTTTCGCGGCTGACGTCCTGACCACTAGACCACCCGGTCACGGCGGAACTTGACAAATTTTCTCATGTATATGCAATCTCTTCTTTGTGTTTTTGGATATGTTTGAAGTTAGTAGGTTCCTTTTATTATGAAAAGCTTGTTTGGCCATTGCTATCCTGGCTTTTATATCGGGCGTACACCTAGAGTCGGCGGTGATGAGGCTTCCTAAATATCTAAAGGATTTAACCATTTGTACCGTTGATCCATTTAGTAAAATTTGTGACAAGGGCTGGTTTTCTTTTTTTGACGTCACTAAAATCTTGGTCTTATTTACATTTATCTTCAGTGCGAATTCTTTAAAAACTTTATCCACTAAACTTAATAATGTCTCTAAATCTTGAAAGACAAAGAAGAAATTTGTAAAAACATATATATGGAGCATAGCACTTTACGGCAGCGAGACATGGACACTGACACAGAGGGACAAGAGTATACTTGAGGCGTTTGAAATGTGGTGTTGGAGGCGGATGGAGAGGATTAGCTGGACTGAGAGAGTGACGAACGAAGAAGTGCTGGAAAGAGTGGAGGAAAAGAGGCAGTTGATGGATAGCATAGAGTCGAGAAGAGGGAGGATGATGGGCCACCTCATACGACATGACAACTTTATACAGAAGATAGTTGAAGGAAAAATGGAAGGAAGGCGAGGAAGGGGAAGACCTAGAATTAATTATATAGACCAAATTAAAAATAATGTTAAGGTCAGGTCGTACCAAGAGATCAAAGAGGAGGCCTGGGACCGAAGCAAATGGAGAGCCCACTTTGAGTTGCACCGACAAGAGCATGGCTCTTAAGTGTTTGATGATGATGATGATGCAATCTCTGAATTTGAAACGGCTAGGCGCCGTTGACCATACTCTGAAGACGCCAGTTCAAATCTGGCCTCGGACACCGGAGGGTTTGGTCACTTTTTCTGAAGTATATGACATCTATCTTTTCAGTTTATATATAGTAGTGTAACTACTTAAAAAATTGCAAATCAAAAATATTGAACAAAATAATTTGATTTGCTTCAAGATTAATTATCTCCATACCAAATTTTATCTAAATCGATTCTGCGGTTAATAATTCCCTATACAAATTTCCAACTCTCTTTTCACCCCTTTAGCGTTGATTTTCGGAGTGAAAACTATCATTTTGTCCTTTCTTGAGACCCATACTATCTCTATACCAATTTTCATGTTCAGCGGTAAAAAAATCCTCATACTAACTTCCAACCCCCTTTTCACCCCCACAAGGGTTTGAAAACTATCCTATGACGTTTCTCGAGACTCAAATTATCTCCATACTCATTTCTATCTAAATCGTTTCAGCGGTTAAAAATTCTCCATACAAACTTTCAACCCCATTTTCACCCCCACCAGGGTTGATTTTCGGGATTAAAACTATATATTATCCTTTCCCGGGACTCAAACTATCTCTATACAAAATTTCATCGAAATCCGTTCAGCCGTTTTCACGTGATGCGCGGTCAAATAAACAGACAAACAGATAAACAGATAAACAGATAAACAGACAAACAGATAAACAGACAAAAATTCTAAAAATTGTTGGAACGTGTTCTGTTATCGATTCTATGTATCGCCAGCCAACTTTTTTTCGATTATCTTCCATGTACAGACTTTCGACCCTCTTCAGCTTTATTATATGTATAGATGTAATTTATTTGATTGAGCCTCACGCTTTCTAAAGTCGATAAAACGACGATAGGCTATTCCTTCCGGCCAAAAGTCATCATTCATGAACATTTCATTTTTATCTTTTGGTACAAAAATTTTATAGGAGTCATAATCCTTCTCCATTTTCATATGCATTTTGACCACTTTTACTTCCAAGTTAGACTTCTTTTTTATGTATCCACTAATGTCCAGCTCGGACAAATCTTTTGCTACGTTATAAATGTATAACGGAGCTATAAATTCCGCAGCTCTAAATTTTGAACCCGGCTCTGATGTTGCTTTCCCCCTCTGACCAATAAAACGATTACGAAGTTTACGCTTCTGTACAAGTGTCCACTCATCAGGTCGGGGTTGTATCTTCCATTCACCTTCCTTAACAACGCTAGCCATAGACTTTTGATTGCATATCATAACATCATTATTAACTGTGACATATGTGGGTAGTTTTTAGTATTAGGCGCCGACTGAATGTGGGTAGGCATATTACTTTCTGTCTGAATAAATAATATCTATGAACGGACGTGTTTCCTTGAAGCCTCTTCATCAGCCCTGACCTGGACTTGTCTACATACCTTACAGTGGCGACGGGATTGTGATCTGCGTGTGAAAGGTTTTAGTGTTGTGTTTTTGTTGTGGATCGCGTTAAATAAGTGGCTATAATGGCAGTCGGGAAGATAGCCGCGTTTGACATGAACAAAGACTGTTGGGACTTATACATTGAACGTTTGGAGCAATATTTTATTGCTAATTCAGTAGATGAAACGGTCAGAGTGGCTACTTTAATTACAGTAGTGGGCAGTGAGGCTTATGAACTTATGGTTAATTTGTGTACACCGGCGCGACCGGCAACAAAGACCTTTGACCAGTTGAAGGCCATTATGAAAGCGCACTTGCAACCTAAACCTAGTGTGTTAGCCGAAAGGTTCAAATTCAGACAGCGACGTCAGAAAGACGATGAGAGCATAGCGGAATATGTCGCGGCGTTGAAGAAAATGTCTATTACTTGCAATTTTGGGGCCGAGGCATTAAAAGATAATTTAAGAGACCAATTCATTTGTGGATTATCCAAGGATGTCATACGTCAACGCTTATTTGCAGAGGACGAAATTATATTCGAAAAGGCATTCAAGTTAGCAGTGACTATAGACGTGGCCGAGGCGGATTCCGCGATAATGGAAAAGAGGATCGACAACCAAGGCGGAAGTGCAGGTGTCTACCAGATGTTATCGAGCATTGGTACCGGTCGAGGGAGGAAGGCCACGGGGAATACGCGGAGAGGGTCATACTCCGGGCGCGGTGCAAGCGGCCGTGGCGGGCGGCGCGGGCCGGGCGCCCAGGGCGCCGGCCGTGGCGCGCTGGGCGGGGCGGGCGCCCAGGGCGCCGCCGACGGCTGCAAGGTGTGCGGCGAACCTCACGACTCGAATACGTGCAAGTTCAAAGTTTACGTGTGTCGAGTGTGCAACCGGGACGGGCACCTGAAGAGGATGTGCCCGAGACTGCGAGAGGAACAGGTGTTCGCAGTGTATAACGGAGGCGCGGGCGAGCAGGTGGCGTATAACGACAGCGAGGATAGTGACGAGGTAGTTATTTGTAACAATTCTATTGTTTTAAAAGACTTTAGTGCTTACCCACCATATTTGTTGCCAATGAAAGTTAATCAACGAAAAATAGATATGGAAATCGATACCGGTAGTTGTATTTCGTGCATTAGCTATGATTGTTACTTAAAGACTTTAGGAAGTTATAAATTAAATCCAAGTGATATATCAATGCGATATTATACTGGGGAAAGGGTAATACCGGCAGGTAAATTATGCGTGTCCGTACAATACGGCCATGTTACAAAGGAATTGGATTTGTATGTGATTAAAAAGGGAATGACGAATTTGTTAGGTCGACAATGGATTAAGGAGCTCGGGGTAACTTTGCCTACCTCAGTGCCTTGTAACAAAGTAAAAAGGGACATTAATAGTCAGGCATTTGATGAACATGTGTTTAGTTCCAGATTTAAAGAAGTTTTCGAAGACGGTTTGGGGCGGTTCACGGGCGGCACGGTCGGATTTGCATTACGAGAGGGAGCACGGCCGGTGTTCATGCGCGCGCGCCCGCTTCCATACGCGTTGCGAGAGCCGGTGGAGCGCACCCTGGACCAGCTAGTACACGACGGCATCATCACGCCCGTGGCAACTTCCGACTGGGCCACTCCCGTCGTACCGGTAATGAAAAAAGATGGAACTATTCGTTTGTGTGGGGATTTCAAATTGACGCTTAACAAGTGTTTGCAAGTGGACCATTTTCCAGTACCTCGAGTCGATGACTTGTTGACAAAATTGCATGGGGGAGATAAGTTCTCGAAAATTGACTTGTCACAAGCATATGCGCAATTCGAATTAGATAATTCAAAACAATACACTGTAATTAACACGCATAAGGGTCTGTTCATGTATAATCGTTTGATTTATGGGTTAGCATCTAGCCCCGGTATATTCCAGAGGAAGCTAGAACAGTTATTTGCAGACCTACCTACTGTAGGGGTTTTCTTGGATGACATTATAATAACTGGACCGGATGATCGGGGTCATTTAAAAACGCTCACTGAGGTATTCGAGAGGCTACGTAATTACGGGTTAAAGGTCAAAAAGGAGAAATGCACTTTCTTTGCGCCATCAGTAACGTATTTAGGTTTTGTCATTAGCAAAAAAGGTGTTCACACTTGTCCCGCGAAGATAACGGCAATTAAAGAAGTAGCAGAGCCCCGCAATGTACAAGAGCTCCGGTCGTTTTTGGGCCTCATTATGTACTATGCCAAATTTGTACCTAACGTCAGCACTATATTGGCACCCTTATACAGGCTTTTGCGAAAGAATGTTTGTTTTGAATGGAGCCAAGACTGTAGGTCAGCATTCAATAAAATTAAACAAATGTTGATTTCGAGTACCATCTTAGCTCATTACTCACCGGATTTGCCTCTAGTTTTAACCACAGATGCTAGCAGCGTGGGCGTGGGTGCCGTCATTTCACACTTGACGCCAGAGGGCGAGCGGCCTATTGCGTATGCATCACGCGTATTAAATTCGGCGGAGAAGGCGTATTCTCAGATTGAACGCGAAGCTTTGTCAATTATTTACGGGATTAAGAAATTCCATCAATACCTGTATGGTAGGAAATTCACGCTCCGAACCGATCATAAACCTTTAGTTTCGATTTTCGGTGACAAGTTAGGCATACCTGTAATGGCTGCGAGTAGGTTACAGCGTTGGGCCGTAATTCTTGCAGGTCACGACTATAACATAGAATACGTACGTAGCGAGAAAAATGCAGCGGACGCGCTTTCCCGTTTACCAGCGGGCTTAGGCTCGGAACAGCAAAACCACAAAAATATACGTGAAATCACATATGTTAATTTTATTCAAAATTTTATGCCGATAACAAGAAAGGCTTTGTGTGATGAAATTAGTAAGGACGAAGTACTTAGGAAAGTAATGTTCTATATACAATCCGGCTGGCCGACCGTTTGTTCCGATGAACAGATCAAACCATACTTTTCACGCCGCCATGAGTTGTATGTGGATGCTGGTTGCATAGTATGGGGTTACCGGTTAGTTATACCAACAAAATTGCAAGACTATTTGCTAAAGGAGGTGCACAGCGGACACATGGGGGTAGTTAAAATGAAGATTGTGGCACGGAGCATCGTATGGTGGCCGGGCATAGATGCGGCAATAGAAAACGTGTGTAGGACGTGTACCACATGTACAGCCGAGAGCACAGCGCCGGCAAGGACGGGTCCACAGCCGTGGCCGTACGAGTCGGAGGTTTGGTCGAGGCTACATCTCGATTTCATGGGCCCTATTCATGGTGCATCGTTTTTAGTGTTAATTGATTCAACCACGAAATGGATTGAAGTTTTTAAAATGACTAATACTACGGCCGCCGCCGTAATTCGCGTGTTACGCGAAACATTCGCGCGTTTTGGATTACCGAAGGAAGTCGTTTCGGACAACGGGCCTCCGTTTTCTAGTAAAGAGTATGAACGTTTCATGACTTTTAATGGCATTAAAATGACATTTGCGCCAATATATCATCCGTCATCGAATGGGGCTGCAGAGGGGGCCGTTAAACTGTGTAAAAGGGTAGTTCGGAAAGCGTTGCGCGATGGAGTCGACGTTGATGCGGCGTTACAGTCATATTTGCTATCATACCGAAATGTAGACCATAGTACAACCGGGTTGTCACCAGCGGTCCTGTTGCAGCGTAGGGCGTTAAGGTCGCGGCTAGATCTTTTAAAATGTAGACGACAATTAGAGGATAAGGTAACTCAAAATCAACGAAAACAGGTTGCGTATGCAGGAGGAGCGTCTAGACAGTTAAATGTTGGAGAGGAAGTGTGGGCGCGTAATTACTCGGGAGGTGAGAAATGGATAGGAGGAAAAATTGAACAAAAAGTAGGGTCTCGCAATTATATCGTTGGCAGGGAAAATGGTCCACCGATCAAGCGTCATATCGATCAGCTTAAAACTAAGTGGGCTGGAACGGTTGATGTACCTGCACCACCGATTACGGTAGACCCACCGAACGAATATCCTACAGGCCCTACACCGGCGTTGCCAGTGACGGGGATTTCTGAACCATTGGTAAGAACCGAACCAAGGACCGAGAATGCGTCCACGCCGACGGAGGTACCACCGGCACCGCCTGTGCTCCCTGCGTTACCGGCCCCCGCGGATCGCCCTAAACCGACCCGTATTAGGAAACCCGTTAAAAGATACGGGTTCGACTTTGATTAGCTGTAAGTTGGTATTTATTTGTTCGGATAGTACTATTAGTACTAAAAGTGTATTGTAGATTAAGTAGGGGGGTGTGACATATGTGGGTAGTTTTTAGTATTAGGCGCCGACTGAATGTGGGTAGGCATATTACTTTCTGTCTGAATAAATAATATCTATGAACGGACGTGTTTCCTTGAAGCCTCTTCATCAGCCCTGACCTGGACTTGTCTACATACCTTACATTAACTTGCGACAACGAGTGCTCAGTATTATCGCATTGTGTAGCTGAGGTGAGCGGGGGCTGCTGTGTGGGTAAAGGTACAGGTACTTGCGCCTCTTGCGCGGCCACCCGCGGTTGCTTATCACTCGACCCACTCGTATGACTCATAGTCAACGGTCGCGGCACTGTTGTGTTCATACCGTCTAATTGTACACTTTCGTGACATTCCTTTGTGGATTGGGATATTTTTTGAACGCTACGATACACCATTTCTGGGGACGACGTATGATAGGCAGGGGCTGCCTGTCATCGGTAATGCTCTCGTTACATGTAGGGGGTAGTCCCATCGGTCCACTAGCACAGTCGAAGCTACCTATCATACAGGCACCGCGCTTCATATTTACATTGCGTTCGTAACAATCAATTATGGAACCATTTTTAAGTGTATCCACATCACACTTTATCGCATTGAGCTGCTCGAGAGGGGCATATTCCTCTTTAATCATCTTCACGTCCTGCTGGAGCTTCACTATGTCCTTTAAGAGCCGCGTCACGTCAACATGATCAAACAATACGGGAGGAAGTTTCTGAAGATCCTTAGCAACAAAAACAGGCAGTACCTCAGAATCTGTGCCTCTTATCAAACGGATGATGTCGTCGATGTCTCGCAGTTCCTTTCCCTCATTTTTTCTTGTTATTTTCCGCTTGTTTGTCGGCACAGAATCAAACAATAGATTTTTTGCAGTGAGAATCTCACTGCCAGAAAAAGCACTCAAGCATATTTTGCTTAAACTGTCATCATTCATCACAGATACTTTATTGCAAACAAAAACAAGAACCTCGTTAATAACCACATTACAATTCGCACATTTAACCACATTAGAGGCCATCGTTACATATCACTTGCAATGACGGCGACCGAACGCAAGCGCATGCGCGACACGACTGAAAAGACTTTAAAGGGTAGGCAACGCGCATGTGAATCCACTGGGGTTGCAGGCGTCCATAGGCAACGGTAACTGCTTACCATCAGGCGGGCTGTATGCTTGTTTGCCACTGTCGTGGTATAAAAAAAAATATATTATTAAATTATGAGTTACAAATTCCGAACATCGAATTTGATAACATAATGTAAATCCTGTCCTCCTTCCCGACCAACGGCACGCGCCCGCCCGACCGCCGGCACAATCGAGTTGGCCATGGCGGTGCAATGGCAGTCATTCTAATGGTTTCCGAACACGGCATTTAGGATTTATAATATCAGTGTAGATAAAGCAGTGTTTGCAGCTGTACGTAATTTAGGCCTTATTACGTAACAGTTCCATAAACTACTATTACAGTTGGTCCCATTGTCACCAGGTCAGGATCTGATGAAGGTATCTTGGAGAAATCGAAGGAACTCTTCAAATATTATACCTATAGTGATATCAGTATTTTTTATAGTAAAAATACAAAAGAGTATTATGTTTATGATTATATGTGTATTTTGAAATGTTCCAGACGCGAATGATGAACCAAAGAAAAGTGAAGGATCACGCCGGCATCAGGCCCGCCGAGAGGATCTACTCCGGCACCGTCGACTGCTTCCTGCGGGTACGTGGCTTTACTTTACTACTGCGCCCTCCCTCACTATACTACATGTTACATGTCCTTCTTACTTAACGGAACTTCGTGTTAGATTAAGATACATTTCGATTTCCCAGCCTCATAAATTAAGTTGGGAACTGATATCCTTTTTGGTTTTATCAATTTTATTTGTACATTTATTCTTTGGTTTCACAACACAGTTGAAAACTCTCGGATGCTACGGATAGTTTACGGATGTTTTGTGGTAGGCAAGTACGTAAAGGACATATGTATTTATTATTATTTTGTGTGTGATTGACTGAGCGTGTGTGTTTGTGTGTGGTGGTCGCAGACGGTGCGCAGCGAGGGGTTCCTGGCGCTGTACAAGGGCTTCGTGCCCACGTGGCTGCGCATGGGGCCCTGGAACATCATCTTCTTCCTCTCCTACGAGCAGCTCAAGCAATTCTACTGAACCCTACTCTTTACCGCTAGGTGTACCACTGTACAAGTGAGTGATCACTTTCTTTATTTTTTACCATGCGGGGGTGCATTGCCTAAAGTTGAAAATTAATGCCCTTTTAACTGACTTTTTGAAGGCATTCGACAATGTCAATAAACATATTATTAGGGTTCCGTACCTCGAAAGGAAAAAACGGAACCCTTATAGGATCACTTTGTTGTCCGTCTGTCTGTCTTTCTGTCTGTCTGTCTGTCTGTCAAGACCATTTTTCTCAGGAACGTGTGGAGGTATCAAGCTAAAATTTATATCAAATACTCAAGTCTATTGGCCCTTGGAGCTGTAAAAAAATCAAACTTAAAAGCCAACGCAATCAAAAGATACAGTCGTTTATGCTGCAAATTTTAGAGTTTTTCGGCACTCGCAAAACCTACGGGGTACTTCCCGTGAACTCAGAAACTTGAAATTTGGCACGAAGCAACGTCATATACCATAGACAATGGAAAAATTACAAAAAATAGACATTTTTAGTAAAGTCATACAAGAAAATATTTTTTTAAATTTTAACCTTACTACCTTTTTCCTTGTAAACGCGTGGAGGTATTAAATTGAAATTCATGTCAAATACTCAGAGCTATAGGACCTTTCAGATGTAGCAAAACTAAACTTTTATGTCAACGCAATCAAAAGAAATAGCAATTTAAGTCGCATATTTTGAAACTGAGTACTCGCAAGAAACTCAAAACCTAAACGGTACTTCCCGTAAAC
Organism: Pammene aurita; assembly: GCA_947086415.1. NCBI lineage: Eukaryota > Metazoa > Arthropoda > Insecta > Lepidoptera > Tortricidae > Pammene > Pammene aurita. The sequence continues at coordinate 44,087,210 of OX352293.1, read as the reverse complement.
TCAGAAACATGAAACTTGGCACGAAGAAACTTCATATAGCACAGACAAAGGAAAAATTACGAAAAGTAGAGATTCTTAGTAAAATCATACAAACAATATTTTTTTTTATTTTAAACTTACTACCTTGTTCCTCGTAAACGGTACGGTACGGTATAGGTTTGTACGGAACCCTCGGTGCGCGAGTCCGCCTCGCACTTGGCCGGTTTATAAATATAACATAGGTATATACTCTAGTAAAAACTACTAATAATTTGTAATTATTGTGGTAAGTAAATAAATAAAAAATAGTAAGTAATTGTATGATGTTGATGACGCCCATCTTACCCGGAAAACAGGAATTGGTAACATTTCCTCCGGGACCGTCGTCGAACGCAAGGGCCGAAACTGAGACCTGTTTTTCTTTAACATATTTATCGACGAGTGATGACTTCATTATCTTTGTCTTAATTAAGACACCGGACACATAACTAATAACTAATTAAGACTAAATCAGTTTAATTTAATTTGAAGAAAGTACAATCTCGCTTGTTTAAAGTTTGTTTGCGTTTTGACCATATAATTAATTGTATCCTTTCAGACGGCTCCACCGAGACGACAGGTCTAGGAGCGATGAGGCTTTCTTCCGCGTCAGTCAGGAGACGTGACACTGGCGCGTGACGTCCTGTAATGTATGAGGAGAACTGAGCCAACTGTCCCACCTCGTGCTAGGCAGGTAGTCGTAACAATAACTTGGGACACACTTCCTTTGCCTTATTTATTTACATTGATATAGTTAGTGACGTATGTTCAGGCTTCGTTCTGTTTTGACAGAGAACAGTTAGTTTATTGTTTCCGTTACTGCCAAAAGTTTGTTTTTAAGCATATTGCAAAGTTCCTGCTGTATAAGTGAGAATATTTGTAAGTTACTTTTATGTAACCGTCCAATTTTTTTTTAATACCAATAACTTGTAATTAAATAAATCCGACATGAGCGAATCTAATAAAACATTATCATTGTCTCACAGTGATGTTAAAAGATAAGATAAAGCGTCTCCTTGCGAATAATGAGAATAATGAGATGCTTTACAGTGGAGTACACAGATTTGCCCGATAGTTGTCAATATCGTGAAATATGATTCTCGAATGACATTAATATTTTCAACTTTAAAGGTTTATGGACGATCTCGATTTAAATCAGTGAAAGTCCAAGCGCGACGTCAATGTACATTTAGTTATTTCGTATATCGTAAATCCCGCTCGAGCTTGTAGCGGGATCGAGTGACTATTGTAAGGTAGGGAAGGTTCACGTCGACATATCACTTGAGATTACGGCACCTAGTGCCAAATAACCTCTAGTTACATGTTTATATTAATATGTCCTTTATATAACGGGGGGAGAATCCGTTAACCCTGTAACCGCCGTCGTCTGGTAATGACACAGAGTGGCGACATATGAATGGTCCCCTTGCAGTGGGCTCGTAGTGAACTGAAGGGAGGATACCCATACCCCATTCCCACCCTCCCGTAGCCGTATTCTGGTGCCCGGCTGATTATGATGACAGGGCGCATATTGAAACATAAATCGTCTATTTATTTGTAAACACAGGTTCATTTTACAATGCTTATATCACCTAGTGATGAAATAAAAAGTTCCCAGACACATAAAAATATTTTTTTACTGGTCTAATATGTCATTGACTATTATTTTTGCATGTTAATGCAACAGCAAAGCATTTTGAATCTAGGATGACCGAGGGCGAATGCGGTGGGTACTTCTCAACTTCCTATTCAATGTTTAATATTCCGTTTCAATGGTTTTCAATTCTGTTGGCTGTATGGTATAATAGGGAGACCATGAATAGGATAAAGCCAACACTTAACTATTTTTAGGGCACTATGTCAGAGCTTACGAGGATGCTCTAGTAATGTCGACCTTGTCGAACCACATTAAGGTCCATTTTAGATTGATAATTTGGGCTTGGCGTTTTCTTTAATAATCGATGTCGGCAGTAAAACTGCTGACTATTATAATGTAAGTAGTCAATTTTATAATCTCAACGTAGAGTTTTGTGATGTATGTGATGTGACGGTATATAAGTGTACCTATGTATATTGAATAAGCTATCTTGTGCTTTCTGACGGTATTCTAGGCTAGGATGTGAGCACTTGTGATCTAATATTGTTGCATTTTCACTTAGTTAATTAAGTATAAAATAGGATCAAGATACATTTTTGTTAAAACATTATTATAATTACATGAATACACCCAGAGCTACATGATGTTGTCTCGTAAAAATGCAGAAGTCATGTGTAAATAAATGAATAAAAATCAACCATTTAAGCAGCAACACATCGGTGAACTCTCTTGCATTAAACATACAGTAATGGTCAGTTGACAGTTAACGGAACCGGTTGCCAATAAAAAAAATCGCGAAGAAGAGACGGGAAAATGGTAAGCTGCAATTTATGGTATTTCTACAGGGAAGCCACATTGAATATTGTTGCCATGACGATCTTAGGCAAACCAAATCATATGGTAACCAGATGATAATCTGGGCAACCATTTTACCCTGCCTCGGGCTATCCTATTGAAAAGATTACCTAATCAAATGATTCCGGTTCCTATTAGGGGTTAAGGTGAGATGGGCCGAGGCGGAATTGTGATATTTTCACGTCCATTCATGTCAATAACAAGTGAAGTTTATGTAAAGCCTGACCAGAAATATATGATCATGCGCCATGTTGCGGAATTTCATTGGAAATAATTTCTTACACTGGCAATAATTTTAATGACAGTTTGATTATGCATGTGTGAGTGCATGATGGGCTGTCACTGTCATTGTGGCGGTTTACTTAAATAATAATAAATAACAAACGACAAAATATCCCAAAATTATCCATAGTCAAGAGCAAAACATTGTAAATAGTGTATATAATAAACTGCTGTAAATAATACGCTCGGGAAATGAAACTATTTAGCAGTGAAACATTTTCAAATTAACATCAGAGCTGACAGGTAAACAAATCAAGATGTCACCATACCATAGAGAATAATACGCTCTATGATTATACTGAACTGTTGCCATATAAATGAGAGTAATAGTGCCCTCTTGACAATAATCATATATTTCTGGTCAGGCTTTACCTAATGGTGTCACTTAGCAATGTCACTAGTAGGAAGTGTAAATCAAGAGACTGCATCGGCCTCGGCTCAGCTCACCTTAGATGTGTTGCTGTTTAATCAGTTGGTGTTGAATACATCGTACGGGCCCGAACGTGTCTACCGCCGAACTTATCTTTGAATGGTTCATGACATGAGCTGTTGGAATTCTCCGGGATTTATGATTTAAAAGGCTATAGTCGGCTTTCCATAGTGAATCGGCCCTTACATCAAATGGACTCTGGATTTTTGTTGTGAATACCTCTAATAATAGAGCTTAACACATTCATTGCTACCCAGCCAAACAAAACATCCGCGCCAGGCCACAAACATTTCGTCATATAAAGCTGTAGTACCACGATCCCGACTATCGGCACAGAATAACTAATAGTACTACCGTACAGAAAATTCACTCCTTAACAAAAGTCAGATTTAGGTATAAAATTATACCTATACTCGCCGCCTGCAAGCAAAATTGAAACTTATAACCGCGCACGAACCGTGAATCTTCTTTGCGCGCCGCAGTTTTATGACGGACCTGTGAGCGTCGGTCATAAAATTTTGTACCTATACCTACTGATTTATTATTGTTAGATAAATATGTAGGAATTACAAACGTTGATTATGTAAACACGAAATTTTTATCCGGAGATAGATTTTTTTATAGAGATTATGTCTGATTCTCACGGAAGTAGGTATGCCACAGCCGTATTCCTTTGAAAATATGTCGGTAAGTTCCTAATATTATTTCTGGGCAACCGATATTCAATAAATTAAGGATGTTTATTTTAACTATTACTAAGTAAGGACTTAGGGACCTTTGAATATCGTCCGGAATTTAAAAATGTTATTTCTGCTTCCTTGTTCTTCCGTTTATTTAGACATCCGTAAATACATATTTTATACGGATTAGATCGAAATAGGTTTCGAAGCCATTGTGTATTTGAAATTTTGCGCGAGCGCCACTAACACGAGTATCGTGCGAGCCGAGCGGCAGCCCACCGCTATACGACTCCCCGGGAGGCGCGCCGGCCAAATGTACCTAAACTGCGTAGTGAAACCCCCCTGCTATCGGGTCGTCCGGCCTGGGAACGAAATCATAAAATACCCGATAGTCGGGTTTTCGGCACTGAATATGTTAATATTTATGCTGAATATAATATAACTTAACCTAACATCCTTACTGTAACAGTTTTGACTTACATTTTTTTTTACTAATTTTTTCGACGTATTTATTATTCGGGATCTATCCGAGCGATTTGGTTAATATTTTGAAATTGTGTCCTTTATTTAGATTTGCATCATCACAAAAAAAAAACAATACTGGTCTCATAAAAATAAAAAGAGTACATACCTTTTTCACTATTATGTGAAAATATTATCTAGTGGTGCATTACTTCACAACCACATCAAAAAACTTTCCGTTTTATATTTATCTTTATTTCTTTTTAGGGTTCCGTACCTCGAAAGGAAAAACGGAACCCTTATAGGATCACTTTGTTGTCCGTCCGTCCGTCCGCGTCCGCCCGTCCGTCTGTCAAGACCCTTTTTCTTAGGAACGTGTGGAGGTATCAAGCTGAAATTTATATCAAATAATTTTTGTCAATAACAAATACTGTCCCTTGGAGCTGTGAAAAAATCAAACTTCTATAAGCCAACGCAATCAAAAGACACAGCCGTTGATGCCGCAAATTTTCGAAACTCGCAAGGGAATCAAAACCTACAGGGTACTTCTCGTGAACTCAGAATCTTGAAATTTGGTACGAAGCAACGTCTTATAGCACATATACAGGAAAAATTGCGAAAACCGTAAATTTTTACTCACATCATATAATAAAAATATTTTTATTAATTTTAAAGTTTCTCCCTATATACCTACAGGTTTGTACGGAACCCCCGGTGCGCGAGTCCAACTCGCACTTGGCCGGTTTTTTTTATGATAACCAGTATTAGTTTTTTGGTGATGATGCAAATCAAAATAAAGATCATAATTTCAAAATTTGAACCAAATCGCTCGAATAGATCCCGAAAAATATATAGGGCAGATGCCCCGGCGGTTGTGGCCATTTGCAACTTGATTAAGGTACAGACAAAACAAGTGTATGGTTTATAGTTAATATAAGAGTAAAATATGGCAGCACAGGTGGCACGGCTTTCAGTTGGAATACCGTGCCCCGAAGTGGCCATAACTGGCTCCTGGGCCCCTTTCTGACATTTCATTAAATAATGAAATCTAATGTCGGTATCTTAACCGCGGAGATTCATATAAATAAAACAAAAAAGCGGCAAAAGTACGCCCCCTTGGGCGCGGGTTACGTTTTTGTCCCTTTCGCGGTGGAAACGGCGGGCTGTTGGGGAGCGGACGCGAAAAAATTTGTACGAGACTTAGGCCATCGACTTCGGCAAAAGGGAGAGGACCCCCGCTCTGAGTCGTTTCTGGTGCAAAGACTGTCCATGGCTATTCAGCGTGGTAATGCTGCAAGCGTTATGGGCACTAATGCACCGGAAACGACAACGAACGGTAGCAATAATTTTAGTTAAGGTGTGTTTGACTGAGTGTATTATAATTTTATGTTAATGTATTTTTTTGTGTAGATAAATTATTTTTTAATATATTAATTTTTGACCAATAAAATGCATCGATGCGTCACTAGCCTAGGGAGAAACTGTAAAGATTAATGTAACTATTTAATTAAAATAAAACAATATATTTAAAACGAGTCAGTACAATCGCCATCAAATATATCGGAGCGGTCAAAAATATCTAAACATGCACTGTATCGCCTTGACAATAGAGGCGTTGTTCAGGTATTTATGACCACCTTGGCCCGATATGAGTGTCATGAGTTCATAACTCCTTATTGACACAAAATGACGGACGTCTGAAAAGACAAATTCTCCTTAAAGTGTTCAAAACCGGGGCATCTGCTTTTACTTTAAAAAAAAACCGGCCAAGTGCGAGTGGAACTCGCGCACCGAGGGTTCCGTACAAATCTATAGGTATATAAGGGTAGTAACTTTAAAATTATTAAAAATATTTTTATTATATGATGTAACTAAAAATTTATGGTTTTCGCAATTTTTCCTGTATCTGTGCTATAAGACGTTGCTTCGTACCAAATTTCAAGATCCTGAGTTCACGGGAAGTACCCTGTAGGTTTTGATTACCATGCGAGTTTCGAAAATTTGCGGCATAAACGGCTGTATCTTTTGATTGCGTTGGCATAGAAGTTTGATTTTTTCACAGCACCAAGGGACAGTAGAACTGAGTATTTGATATCAATTTCAGCTTGATACCTCCACGCGTTCTTGAGAAATATGGTCTTGACAGACAGACAGACAGACAGCTAGACGGACAACAAAGTGATCTTATAAGGGTTCCGTTTTTTCCTTTCGAGGTACGGAACCCTAAAAAAGGTAAAAAAATATAATTCAAAAACTGTTACAGTTAAGATACTCAGCATGAATATGCTCTATTATAAAAGGTAATTACAAAAAAATACAGACTCCATTTAATGTAAGGACCGATTCACTATGGAAAGCAGACTATAACCACAGATTACTTAGGTACTTACTTACTATCACTGTTAATACTATGAAGTAATGACGTTGGACCGTGATGGAACGGGACGTCGATACCAAAATCCGCATTATCTTTTTTCAGTAACACCCCAAGGACTTTTGTGTCCTCGTGTTGTGGATAATATATACGTGTAGCTGTAGTTACTTGGATGACAGTCTCGCACTATTTTGTAATGTACTTTATTTGTGTATATTATTGTGAACTCGTAATGTACAAAGAATTAGCCAAAATATTAATTTAATAAATTATATATACAATGTTAAGCTTTTGTTTTTATTTTGATAAAGCCAAACTCCACTTTTTTAAATAAGGATCACATTTAACGGTCAACAATGAAATTATATTTGTTTCATAAGGGATTGCTTGAACAATGGGGGCCATTGATATTATATTGTATTGATTAGGTACAACAACTCGCCTATTATTGTTATTGTCCCCACACTTTTTCCATTCCTCCCGGTCCCGTGCAGTCTCTACCATTCCTTCGAGAAGGAGTCAATAGACGAGTGCCCACGGTTTGCAACACGGCGCCTCCACCACGAAATGACGTGCCACACTTTAAACGTAGGCCCGAATAAGCTTAAAGATATATTAACATAATTAAAAAAACCGACTTTAATGGGGAAAATGAAGGATCATTATAGACTAGCGACCCGCCCCGGCTTCGCACGGGATAAAAAATAGTTATTGTGGGTTATCCCTAAGAGATAGACGTATACCATCACTTACGCCCTTTTTAAGATGTACAATACTGTACTACTTATTTTGATTTATCTCGACTCAGCCAGCGTTAGCAATGTAAGCGCAAAAAAAACCGGCCAAGTGCGAGTCGGACTCGCGCACCGAGGGTTCCGTACAAAGCTGTAGGTATATAATTAAAAGTTCACCCATTGCATTGACATAGAAAATTGATTTTGTTATAGCTTAAAGGTATTATAGATCTGAGTATTTGATATGAATTTCAATTTAATACCTCTACGCGTTTACGAGGAAAAAAGGTAGTAAGTTTAAAATTAAAAAAAAAAAAATTGTATGATTTTACTAAAAAATTCTACTTTTCGTAATTTTTCCTTTGTCTGTGCTATATGGAGTTTCTTCGTGCCATGTTTCAAGTTTCTGAATTTACGGGAAGTACCCTTTAGGTTTTGAGTTTCTTGCGAGTACTCAGTTTCAAAATATGCGACTTAAATTGCTATTTCTTTTGATTGCGTTGACATAAAAGTTTGGTTTTGCTACATCTGAAAGGTCCTATAGCGCTGAGTATTTGAAATGAATTTCAATTTAATACCTCCACGCATTTACGAGGAAAACGGTAGTAAGTAAAAAAAAAATTAAAATATTTTTTTGTATGATTTTACTAATAATGTCTACTTTTTGTAATTTTTCCATTGTCTATGCTATATGACGTTGCTTCGTGCCAAATTTCAAGTTTCTGAGTTCACGGGAAGTACCCCGTAGGTTTTGCGAGTGCCGAAAAACTCTAAAATTTGCAGCATAAACGACTGTATCTTTTGATTGCGTTGGCTTTTAAGTTTGATTTTTTCACAGCTCCAAGGGACAATAGACCTGAGTATTTGATATAAATTTCAGCTTGATACCTCCACGCGTTCCTGAGAAAAATGGTCTTGACAGACAGACAGACAGACGGACAACAAAGTGATCCTATAAGGGTTCCGTTTTTTCCTTTTGAGGTACGGAACCCTAAAAAAAGAATTTTCAAAATCGGTTCAGACATAACGGAGTTATGGAGTAACAAATATAAAAAAAACCGGCCAAGAGCGTGTCGGGCCACGCTCAGTATAGGGTTCCGTAGTTTTCCGTCCGTCACAGTAAGTGTCCCCACTTAAGAGTTAAAATAACACCGCCATGTAGGATATGATATGAGCGTTCCACGTACAGCGACATCTATCGGCAAATTAAGTAAACTATTGCGCGCGAGCTTAAAGTATGGAAGATGATTTTTATGCGATAATTCTTTATTGCGTGAACCGATTTTCACCGTTTTTACTTTATTTGAAAGCACGTCATTTCATTGTGATTTTGTAGAAATTACAGGTACAATAAACACCTGCTTATACGGTTAAATTACAAACTTAGTTCAGAAATTATTTTGTAATTTTTTTCAAAAACTATTCAACCTATCAAGTTCAAAATAATTTTCCTAGAAAGTTTTTAAAAAGTTCTACTTTTGAGATTTTTTTCATATTTTTGAAACTTATGGTTCAAAAGTTAGAGGGGGACACACACACATTTTTTTTACTTCTGGAGCGATTATTTCCGAAACTATTTACATTATCAAAAAATGATTTGAGTAAACCCCTATTCATTTTTAAATACCTATCTAACAATATATCACACGTTAGGGTTGAATTAAAAAAAAAATCACTCCCCACTTTACGTATAGGGGAGGTACCCTAATAAATACATTTTTTCCACTTTTTATTTTACCACTTTGTCGGCGTGATTGATATACATATTAGTACCAAATTTCAGCTTTCTAGTGCTAACGGTCACTGAGATTATCCGCGGACGGACGGACGGACGGACGGGCAGACATGGCGAAACTATAAGGGTTCCTAGTTGACTACGGAACCCTAAAAACACAACCCGAATTGAGAGCCTCCTCTTTTGAAATCTTGAAGTCGGTTAAAAAGAGTCCACCACCCAAAGTTTTCACGAATCATTAGTACATATTGTAAAAAACCTAAAACAATTTAACGGTAAGTACCTGACATTTCTAATATTCCCAAATCGCACTTACTTTTTTCTTCCTTCTTCCTCTCCTTCTTAGCTACTTACTCACATACAAATACATAATATCACACCTCACACACAGCGCGATTATTCCTCCCGGATCAACACATCGATTCCCTGGTGCGCCGGGTGCGGGACAGTCCCAATATCAACCTGAGAATGATTGCGGATAAGCCTGATTGTCCGATGATGCTACACTGTGCGGGTCTACATTCCCCTAAAAACTCAATACAGTGGTAGCGAAATGTATTTATCTTTAGGCGAGACATTTAGTTATCAGGTACTAACCCTTATTTTTAATATACATTATAAAAAAAAAAGATGTTTACTAACATAATATCATATGTGTCAAAGCTACACGAAATAAACGATTTTGAATTTGATTCACCCGGAAACAACGCGAATACCGATAGCCTAGCGCCGAGTTTCTGGATACAAAACACTGCACACGGTGGAGGGGTTTAGTCCGCAGGCAGCTGAGAGAAATCCCCACCTGAGTCGGGCATGCTGTCGGAAACCGGGCCGGCAGTATCCAAAGAGGATTACCTCCACCTCTGACAAAAACAACTCGTCTCGCCACCGCCGGGGCAGGGTCTGCCGGATGCCGGACGTGAGCCGCCGACTGTCGAGTTGCCACTCAGTGGCGACCTTAGCCCACGGCTCATTCATGCGTGCAGCATGCGACAGACATGGTAAGCCCACCGCCTTCCGAGCAACATCGACGATTTGAGTTTAGAAGCGCAGCGTAGTGTTCCGGATGCGATCCACTAGTTTTACACCTAATATGCTGCGCTCCATAGTTCGTTGGCGAACCCCGACTACCCCGAGTTTGGAATTTTGAGATAATATTAATAAAGATTAGAAACAACTCATAAAGTTATCGCGGAATGAACTATGAATGACTTGAATGTAAGGACTTCTCTTCGCTGCGCTCGCTCGTTCGATAACTCTTTGGTACTAAACTCTTAAATTTTAACTCTTCGATGTAACTGTCCAGCAGTTTGCAAAAGAACACGAGTGTCAGCGACTGACAGCTCGCTGACAAGTGGCAGAAGTTCCTTGGTCGTTTAGTCCGTCCGGCATGTGAAGACGCTGCGATGCAGAACGTGGCGGAGATCGCGTCTTGTGAGAAGTGCCCGTGTGACGGCGGAGGAGGAGGGGGCGGAGCCACGCTGGGCGTGCTGCTCGATGTGCAGCGCGCCTACGAGGAGCGCCTGCGGCTGCTGAACCGCGTGGGCGGCGCCGACAGCCTGCAGGTACCCATACGTACCCATGCCAAATAGGTGAAATAACCTGCTCTTCTTCATCATATGTATGAAACCAGGATTTGAGCAGGTCGCATAGAAGAGCCGCGCTTTCGTAAATTACTTTTAAAGCCAATTTGAGAGAACTAGGGCTGCGAGCACGTGATACGCCAAACACACTGTTATTTTGTTGATATTGATCATATAAATATTGAGGAGTCACCTCATCTATCCATTCTGCCTCCACGTAGGTACGCTTCGCTGTTTGATTTTTGGCTACCCTTTTATTGGTGCACTAACGTTGGTGCAATTAGTATCTGAACGGAAGGACTGTACAATATGTGACATCGAGTTCAGGCTTCATAATTTTTTTGTAGCTTCTACTTGCCAAAAGACAACTCCTCACCAAATTTTAAGTTGCGGAAACGCTTGGTTTGCGAGATAAAAAATAATCAAAAGTTCCATATAAAATCCTGATTTTACACCGCCATGACACAATCAGCGTTATGGTGGGGGGGAGGAGGCGGGAGGAGAGGACAGGGGGGAGTGTGATAGTGTGTTAAGTTCTGGCGCTTCGCCGGCCGCTACCGCGGCACGCTCGCTTCGCTCGCTCGGCTCGCGCGCCGTAGGGTCGCAGTTCTACCTAACACTCCTCCTCGCTTCGCTCGTCGTCGTACTTACACCGACCTTTTTTTTTTTTTTTTTTTGTCGGAGTGGGAAATGCGTTACGCATTCCCCTAAAAGGCCTGGGGAAGCCATCATAGGGGATATGTGGGGCTCTCTCCTATCACCACGCCTCTGAGAACAAGAGGCGGGAAGGAGTATACCCACTAAAACCCACTCCGGCGCTCACCCTGCTTGCCGTGTCTGAAGACGCCTCGGGATTCGACCGTAACGTCTTCCGGCGGCCCTGGCTTTAGCTCTAGGGCATCCACGCCGAAGGACTTACACCGACCTGCCTTAGAGTCTGTCTGAAACTACTTTGAACTAACCTAAAAAGTTCCTACAAATGCGTGCAAATGAACGAACGCAAACTTTGGTAGGCAGCACGTAATCTGGCAAAGCAAAATGGCATGGCGTCTAACAATGTGTCATGTCGTATTCCCCGCCAATTCTATTTGCGTTTTGTTTTACGCGTTTTAGTAAATTCGTACCATTTTCGATAATTTTATTAATCAACAAATTTCCACAAAATAATGCTTATAAATTAAAAGAATCATTGAATGAATATCATGTGACCATTATTGTATACAAATAAGTCGAAAAAACTGTATTTTCTCAAACATACTCCGAAATGTATGCGTTAATGTCACGAAATGAAGACATGAAGTTGCTCATTTATGGCTCCTTACATTACTTCTTGGCCTTAGGCCTTAGGGAGTTAGTATGAAACGTACATTATTATTTATTGTCCGCTGCTCTAACTTTTTAAATTTGCTTACTAAGGTTAGACTGACAAAGGAAATATTACATACAGCCAACGACAACTCCCTTTGTAAGTATACTTGCGTAAGTAAACAAAATCTATGGTACTAAATTTATAAGCGGTTAAACATGGTACTCGAATAGCTTTTTCAAATGTCAAGTTTAAAAAATAAAAAAAGCGGCAATTTAAACTTATTTACTTGATTGCTTAGTAGTTATTTTAATTATAATATTTTTTTACATTGTTTGAGAAAAGCACTATACAATCCTTGGCCGGAACAGGGATTGCAGGACTCGCTTTATCCGGCCTCGTCTACGACTCGGCCGTCTACCACAATCTCGTCCTTAAATCCCTTACTTCACGGCCTCTGCAGTAATGTACTATTATGTAAAAATTGAACATAAAACAAATCATCACGTTTTAGTTTTTCTCAACACGTTTAACGAAACGCAAAATATTGTGTCATGGCGGTGTAAAATCGGGATTTTATATGGAACTTTGATTATTTTTTATCTCGCAAACCAAGCGTTTCCGCAACTTAAAATTTGGTGAGGAGTTGTATTTTGGTGAGTAGAAGCTACAAAAAAAATATGAAGCCTGAACTCGGTGTCACATATTGTACAGTTGAGTTCTCATTTACCTAGTAGATAGGTCGAACGAAATAATCTTATCATTTATTGACACAGTTACGATATAATATTTAGTGGTTTTCGTTAAGGTATGTGTGTGATGTGATGTGTGTGTAGAAGCAAGCGTGCGTGCTGCGGTCGTGGGTGAGCGACCTGGTGGCGCAGAACGCGCTGCTCGTGCGCGCCGTCGAGGAGCTGGAGCGGGAGAGCGCCGCGCGCGCCGCAAACATGCGCCGGAGACACGACGAGGTATGACACGAGGCAACGCAGTCCACAGTCCACGCAATCTACTATACCCGGACCCAGGCTGCAGGGCTACGTCGCAACGCAGTTATCTATAACTCTAAGGAGTTATACCTATAATTACCATATATTATATAAGTACTAAGGTACTCTTTTATCATATATGACCCCTAGTCAAGGAAATGAAATGTTGGGACTGAAATTGAGGTGAGTATCTACATAAGAATACAAGTCTTGTACCCACCCTAACCATGTTCACAGCAGGCTCTTAATGAGTTAGTTCCAGTAGGTTATGTACTCGTAAATAGCCAACATAACAGCTTGTAATTTGGATTTAAGATAATAAAGGACTAATGCTTAATAATAACGGATTGGATCCCATCCCTCTCGTGACCTGGCCTGGCCTGCGCCCAGCAGTTGGACGTACGTAGGACCTAACATATTACATATTAAAGGATTAATGTGTAATTCGACGATAAACAAAGTATCTCCATTAAAAGGTCTCTGCTCTTTCGACTTTTCGAGCCCAGTTCATGATAATTATACTCGTATGTATGCGCAATGCGTGGGGATACAGAATCTAACACGCAGTGGCCGTTTGGAGGTGCTTTGTGTCGTGTAGAACGCCTGCTGAAACCCATTGACGGGTACAGTTCACTTTAATTGTTGAGCTATTTACGGTTCAAGCTAGGCTCTTTTGTTTAGTAGGTACTTAACTCTATGAAATGTCCAATGTACTATCGGGTTCATAATTGCATACCCAATTTATGAATGAATTCATTGATAAACTGGGTATGCAATTATGAACCCGATGGTACAAGTGGACCCTAAATGGCTCCACGATTAAATTCCGTGGCCGTACTTAAATAGATATCCGTGAATTGCTATCGGCACGCATTGGAGGCAGTAATTATAGATTAAATGGAAAGAGTACTTGTAGATGGTTGAAGTTGTGCTGGTTAATAAGACTGGGCTAAAATTGCAAAAGGGGTCTGGGCAGGGCACCTGCCATAAGATTGCTTGCAAGGTTGTCTGGAAGAAATCGCTCATTAGCGATAAGACCGCCTGTTGTTACCTCTACCTAAATTTATCTAATAGTAAAATTTGTGCTTGTAACTGTATGAGGTGTGCAATAAAGAGTATTTATTATTATTATTATTATTGCTTGCACAAGTTACCGAGACAGGCGGTGACTCGCCGCTCACTAAGGAAGGACTAAGGTAGCATTTTCACTGCAGTTTACATACATATGACAACCGCTTTATATGCCAGGCATCAGGACCTATCAAATTACTCCACTGAATTATGAATTCTACCTTAGATGGGCCTCTGTAACCACCTGAGATATTCGTCTATTATTATTATTCGTATATTACAACACTTTTCTTAATTCTATTAAATTTTATATCCTCAGCAACCAGTTTTTCAGGCAAAAAGAGCCAAGATGTTAGGAAAGAGTAAGTTATGCTAGGAGGTTTCATACACTGCCTACTCACTTACCAGTTGTGCTGTTAGCTACCGATTTCACTATTTATGCGACGTTATTGCAAGAGATGCGCGATCAAGTGGTGGGTCTGTTTGAAGCGGCTGCTTTCCGCAGATAGAGATGGAGTTGCGCGCGGAGGCGTGCGTGCTGCGCCGGCGCCTCGCGCGCAAGGACTCGGACCTGCGCGGGCTGGTGGAGGTGCTGCGCCGGCTGCGCGAGTTCGACAACTGCTCGCTCGACGGCATACACTTCTTCGAGGTCACACACTCGGATATCTTCGGCTCCGATGACTGGTGAGCAGTGTAATCATTGTACTGTAGCATGTAACTGACTTTAGCAATAATAGGTAGTAGAATATTACAGCAAAAGCCAGGAAAACAGGCATTACCGGTCAGGTAGGTATACATACTAATAGGAATACGAGGCCGGGATTCACGCAGAAGTAAATAGTTTTGTGATTTCTCAAATATGCAATGAAATTAAAAATATAAGTTACGTTCATAAGTAGGCAGAGTCGACTACAAAGAGATGTATCCACTTTTTCACCTCATTGCGTTGTAATAAGGTCCAAAAGTGGATGCATCTCTTTGTAGTCGACTGTACCTAATAAGTTCCGCTAATAGTAAGTACCAATACCAAGTCGTAAACTTCCATTATTATTCTTACTTCAGATACGTGAACTAGCCTATCACGAGAAAAAATTATAACATCAAATTTAGCTTGTTCGATAAAATCTGACGTCACTTGGACACCAAGGTTACTTTGCAGGTCTAGGCCTGATAAGTTGTATAAAAATCCCATTACAGTCCCCTCGAGTTATTGATGAGCCCGAAACAAGATGCTTCCGAAGAAAGGAACGTAACGACAATATTTCATTGCGTGTTTGAGCCCTGCCAAAGTTGAGTCTGAGTGCTCAGCCAGAGCCACTGTACATTCGACGGCGAACACAGAGCACTGGCTCCGGAGTTTCAGTATAAACAGAGACATTTTTAACAACACACATTTTACAAACTAGACGAGTGAAGATTTTCTACACCCTGTCCAATAAGTTCGAATACACATATTTTTGCGTTGACCCTGAAGGCATACAGGCTGCAGGCCATCCATTTATTATATTAATCTAAAGAATAAGTTAACTTGAACATAATGTAATAGTAAAAAATGCCAAGGACTTGAAATTTGTCTTCACTCTTCAATGAAGTACTTTCGATTAACAATTTAGTACAAAATTTCGTAATGGCGACTGCAAAGGTGTTTTTTCAAGGCGGTAAAACTTTTTGGAATCAAACGCAATCTCGTTTACACAACAATGGAAGGTCTTAAAATAGCTCCTCTTCTAAAGAGGAGGAGCTATTTTAAGAAAAAAATCTGGTCAGCTACGCAGCTAGAACCATTAAAATACTAAATATCGTGAGAGTGCGAGTTTAGAGGACAAAAGCCGCTTTATCCAAAAATCAACTGCCGATCTGAAAATTTTGAGGAGATCCTTACGTGGTATTTTGGAGGTGGATCCTGGATATCATAGCTACAATAAACGTGTAGTTCATCGTTTTTCCGTAGCAATCGAGAAAATTAGAGTACATAATCCAACTCAATACATTCCTGGCACGCAGGAAGGAGTTGATTTTCTGACGAGAAACTCATTGAATTAAAATAGCCTTACAATGCTCAAAACGGTCGTTTGTGAGCAGCTAGTATAAAAAACAGCCTAAACCATGAGGTTAATGTTCCCAGACTCCAGAGGGAACTATTGGTGGTAGTGTGGGGTTCAGTTAAATATGTGGGGCCAAATTTCGTTATATTTACCGATAAAGTCGCACATTAATAATAAAAATTATAAATCAGAGGTTTTCGTCGAAAAACGCTCCTGAAAATTTGAAAACTGTGTTTAGGAATAAAAATTAAATTATTTTCTCACAAAATTGTGCTCAAAACAGTCCAAACGTTGTTCAAGCTTTGAGAAAAGCTAATTTCGATGATTATATTGCCGAAAGTAAACGGCCACTCCATTCTCCAGATTTGCGTTTATTACATTGATTTGGTATGTTTTTACATGCCTTGTAGGCACTTGTAGGTCACATTATTATAAAATAGCAAATATGGACAGTGAAAAAAAAGATATCGAGCATATTTGGGACGAAATAACCTTGAAAGCGGTGCGTGCCGCGTGAGATTGAGTTGAAAAATGTAGTCAGCTAGTAAAATAGGTAAGAGGTGGAGTTAGTCCAAAATATTTGCAGCATATTTTGTATATTAGTATAGCTTTAATAAAATACAGATTTCACTACAATAACTATTCGTACAAAAAAGTTATAAGACCTCCAAAGTGTATTCGAACTTTTTGGACACGGTGTATGTATTTTTTGCGCTGAATCGAATGAGACCATACCCATACTTTAGGATCAATATTTTGCGAGATATGAAGGAAGGGTATTAAAAAAAATGTTTTACCAAATATCAACAGGTGGCGCATCAATCGGTAGGTTTTTAAAAATAACATTGAGTTTTAAAAAACGCTTTTGGGGTGGTCCGACATGCACTTGGCCGGTTTTTAAATTTTCCGCCTACCATTACCATACCCCCCGATGGGGGTAGGACCCCTTAATTTTGATAGGACTCGGCAGATCCCCATTCCTAGTGCCAAGATAAAGTTATATTTGTGTTTCGTTGATGTACAGTCAGCGTTAGAGAGACGTGACCCCCCTAATAGCAGTATAGAAACTGTACAATAATTTCGTCAACACACGTAATGATTGCGTAGCAGTGTGGTTTCATATGCGGACAAGTGATCCTAAGAGACCGCGTTCGAGACCGTTAAAAGCATTTTAAATCTTTTTGTTTTTTTTTTGTTTGCATACGTATATTATTAAGTTCAAAATATTATTGAAACATGGATACGGGTAATATCAAATATTATAGAAGACATAAATAGGGCAAATTAAAATAAAAATAATCTTAAAAACACATTATTTTATTGGTATTTTATTAACGCTTAACGCCTAAAAATATTTTAAATATAGTCAAAATCCATATACCGATATGCGTTTAGTTTGGCAGATACTTATTTGATATTTCTAGTTTACATTATATAAATTGAACATTTTTGTTGCTTAACTATCAAGGTAACAGTTGCATTATAAGCATATTTAAATATCTTTTATGGGAAATAAACAACAATATTATAGTGTGAGTTAATTAAAATTGTGTTATGTTTCCTTGGCTAATGCGATTATAGCTGTCTTAATAATAGGAAAGGGAACCGGAAGGGAAATCCCCAGGATATTATCTATTGAATATAAGCTAGCAGGTTGTCTTTGCCTTACAACATCAGAATGACTGAGTCATGAGAGTGCAGACAGGATATTTCTATACAACGCTGAATACCTCACATTTTAAATGTCGAATCGACCGCGTGATTAATAACTGCATAACAGATACTATACTGGGTGTCTCATTCAAATCGGTCAGTATGGGAAAGTCTGAAACTATAAGACATACGAAGATCTGTTCTGAGGAACCATGTCATCGATTTTAATAACAAGAAAAACTGCATTCATACATTTTAAAAAACATCTGTACTCCGTTCTGGAATCGAACCCGGTTGTTTTGAAAAGAAAAAACCTACACTATTTCTATTTAGATATCGATTGTGTAGGTCTTAAGCAGTAAATGTCTGTATGAAACATGATGTCTCATACAGACATGACGTCACCCGGTTTTTCATACCGCCTTAGCCATTTGCGAACCGTGTTCGTCTGCAAATAAAAAACACAATTTGAACTTAGTAGGTGCTATCAACAAAACATGGCCCAATTAAATGTAGTAAACTCTAAGTAACTCACCGCTATGTTCATGTTTTGGTGCATTTTTTTTTATATTCTGGTTTTGTTCCCGAAGCACTACAATATTCGATCACATAAAAGAGATCACATTTAATCGAACCATTTTAAAACTCAGTTGTTACACAAGTTTTCGGACGAGTCGAGAATAAAATAAAATAACGTTACAACTTCGGCACAACCAAGAATAGACGTAATGATGACGGTAATGATTTGCGGCAGATGTAAATTATTATTTACAAAGTTACCCCAAAACTCAATTGTAATTACAAAAATGCGAAACGGGAAAATCATAGTGAATTCAACCTAAACACGTTTAGTTAAAGACGTTATTAGTATTACTCACTTTCGGATATATAATGGGGGTAGAGAAATAATAATAAACAAAGACAAGACTATCATCATTATCCATACAGGCCGGTTAGACAAGGACGCATAGACATATGTAAGTAACCTCCATCTTTACGATTTGACGATAGTGATTCATATTTTCACAAGAAATAATATGTGATCGGTGGCTCAATGGTATAAGTGACGGACTAATGTAAGAACATGAAGTCTTGATAACAGCCGCGAAGTTCCGAGGATCGATTCCCAATAACGGTCCGGAGCAAATAGGGAAAATTGGCTTTTTGAAATAATATGATGCTCGATATATAGCTGTGGCGATGTTGAACTAATGTTTCGGCGTTGCCTTGCGAGCTATAGTTTTAAAACCAGGGGGGTCACGTTTCTCCGACGCTGACTGTACATATTTTGCCGCCAAAATGGCATATGTACCTATGTACATACCTATAGTATTACTTTATCTGTATTATAGTTACCTAGCTGTATAGCTGACTACGTAATAATTTTAGTAAATGCAAAAAAGCTTAGCTTGAAGTTACTTGCAGTTTCTTCTGTTCTTAAATTTAAAATGTTAGTTTTCCAAATACAAACGAGTGTCAATTACCTTTAAAATCGCCCCTAAACCATGTTTCAAATAAAATCTATGGCTTATGTGCCTTACCTAACTAGCCTGTGATATACCTTAGTGGTTCAGCTAGGCGTTGGTCTGTGCGTATTTTGATGAGAGGGACAGGCTGGACCAGACAATGACGCGCGTGTTCTGTGACAGGCTGCCGAGGCGGAAGAGCGACGGCGGCGGCGACTCCGGCTCCGCGGACGAGTCTCCGCGGGCGCCGAGGCAGGCGCGACCACTGCCACATATTATGCTTTTATAATGTCTTATAGCTTCGAATGCATTTATTTTGGTATTTATTATATCATTTATTATGATGACGTCTTTACTTCTATCCCCTCTTCCCGGTATCCCTCTTTTCAAAAAGAACACAAACAACCTAAGCAAAAGGTCCGTGAATATTGGAAGGTAGGTAATTACCAATTGACAACAGACTTTATTGGGTCGTGGTTGATTGTTCAGTCAGCAGCAGAAGTATCTGGCGGGTGAGCTGTTCGTAATGATCTTGACACGACTATTGTCAAGAGAAAGAGCGCGTGAAGTTCATTTTAAACACCTCATCCGCCGCTACTTCTGCTGTTCACTGTTCATGGTTTCTACATCACATCAGTAGACTATTAATGGTAGATGTAAATTGATAGTGTACATACATATTATGTTATAGCGAGGCCCAATAATGCCTACACATAAATAATTATTCTTCGATAAGTATTAAGCACAGAGGGCATTCACCTACCGTGCGCCGCAGAGAGGGAGCCTATTAGTATGTTTATTCTTTAGTACTGTGAACATGGTTAGTCAATATTTTTGTCGAAGGTACAGTCGAAGTCAAAAATATGCTTACATTTTAGCACTTTATTACAAAGGAGGTCGACTGTAGCTACCTAAATCGAAAAACCTGCAAAAAATGTAGGTACAAAATAAATAAATGATCACGCCCCGTTTGTCCCAGAGCTGCTGTGGCGGTGCGGGGAGGGAGACTAAGATACTCGAGGTGTCATTAAGGAACGAATCCCTGCAGGACGACGTTGCAGCTAAAGACAGGTACCTAACGAACAACATGTTCCAATCTGTACTTTCTTGCTGTTTAATAAGCGGTCAGATAGAGTTATAAACAGACAGATGTCGTAGGTAGTTTAAATAAGGTAGTTTGATGGGAATTTTCTGCAAGTTGACACTTATTAAGTATGAAATAATCGATATACGATATAAATGTTGGTTTGAAATTTTTGTCATTACCCACCACGGTCTGTTTACTTTCAGGGAGATCAAGAAACTGAAGAAGGAGCTGCAGCAGTACGAACAGACGATACTCGCGGTGACGGACGCGGGCCCCAAGCGGAACCCGTTAGTATTTGTATTCAACATGACACTACTTCGTCTTGTCACGTACTTGTCCAACTCGTCAGTCCCAGGAGAACCTACATCGTGCGACTAGTCTACTCTTCAGTATCAGACGGAGAGCTAGCCACGTCAGATATGATGAGAGCAACGAAAACTCTCTAGTCAGTTTGCCATACTATGCTTATTTCTAGATCTGTACAGTGGTGGAGGTCAAAGAATGCAAACCACTTCAAGAAAACAAATCCTAGAGTTCTGGGTTTGATACAATATTATGAGAAATTATATAAATAATTAGATTATATCATTGCCAAAAGTTTCTCTTGGGGGAAAGTCAGAATTATATTATAGTTTGTCGCCTGCAGTTTTTGTTTCCGTAATAATACACAATGTTTTTTGTTTTAATACAAGATGATTCAGTAAACGTGAGCAGGATTACCCCTACGGATTCAGTTAATAACAAGCGATTGTTTGTTGTATTTCCATGTCGTTGCAATGACACTTTCATTCACATTCTTCTTTACAAAGACACTTGCAATCACATTCTTCTGAGTTTACAAAACATATTTTATCACATGCATTCAAGTTTTCTGTTTGGAAACCCTGGGAGTTACACTCACATCCTTCCCTGATTTCTATATTGTTTTTAGATGTGTTCATTTTGGCTTGAAAGGACTCCAATTCCATATTACTCGTACATTTGTCACAGATTTCCATGTCTTTGCAATGACACTTGCATTCACATTCTTCTTTACAAAGACACTTGCAAATACATTCTTCTGAGTTTACAAGACATATTTTATCACATGTATTCAAGTTATCTGTTTGCAAACCCTGACTGTTACACTCGCATCCTTCCTTGGTTTCTATACTGTTATCACTGTTATCAGATATGTTCTTTTTTGCTTGAAAGCACTCCAATTTCACATTACTCGTACACTTATCACAGATTTCCATGTCTTTGCAATGACACTTGCATTCAAATTTTCTTTGCAAAGACACTCACAATCTGATTAGATAACCAGACGGGTTTTGTTGCTCTCATTATTGCTAGCCTACGTAGCCAGTTCTTAGTCCATATCTATGATCGTAAAAATAGTTTTGAGAATGCTTTCTTGCCGTCATGTATCTAATGCAAATATTTGTTGCAGCGATGTTCCAATGAAAGATGCCGAAGTGATGGCGGGCATGTGCTGCACGGGCGCTGAGGTACGCTCTAGCGTGGCAGTTTCAGAAAAAAATTATATTGTTAAGACATTAAAAGTGTCTCTATTGTGTACTTCATTATACCTACTCTATGCTTTACGTTTAGTCTTCTAAGAAATCTAACATTGGTCCAAACATTACGACGCGTCTTCAGATTACCTACTGTTTGATGATTTCATTACATCTATACTCGTAGATTGTCTTTTGAGTTAGACATTGACGAGGAAGTCTCTCTCTCAGAGTGTTGCCACTGAACTAAACATTTTCGAAAAACGTTTGACGACTAATAATGGTCTCATGCTGTTTGTCTGCGATGGCTTCTGGTGATCTCGAACAGATCTTAGCCCATCTTAGATGCGCCCATTAGGGTCTGGATAGTCCTTCAATTTTAGCATGTAACTGACCGGAAACCGAAGCCAGACGTTGTTCCGCAGTGCGGGGACCTGGTGCCGGTGAAGGACATCGACCAGCTGCTCCGCGACGAGGCCGGCAAGTACCGCGAGCGGATCACTAGCATGGAGCTCAGTCTGCAGGTACACACCATGGTTCGTCTCCACATGATTTCTAGAATAAGTTGCGTGATAACTCATAAAGTATTTTAATTTTTATTAAGTCGTTCGCTCTATGTCTGTAGAGCCGTATAAAGAGGATCACGAGATTTTGCCCTACCCTACTTAATTTGCTCGCTCTGGATGCTAGAGCTTGCGAAAACTAAGATGAGTTACTTTTGTGAACGTGTTATAGACATAGTAGCCGGTTGGCAGGAGCTCGGCCCCCAATGACACCGAGGTGGTAACTGATGTCTGTGTTGTCCGCAGTCGAGCGGCGTCAAGTTGCGTGCCCTGCACAAGATGAACCTCGGGCTGGTCGAGGAGCTGGACTCGCTGCGGCGGCTGCTCGTGGCCGTGGACGTGGAGCGCCGCGACGCCAGGGTCAAGTACGACCTGCAGCGGACCATCGTCAAGCAGATGCTGCGCCAGCTGCGCCAGGCCAAGGCTCAGGTAGGACTGTATCCCAGCTCGCAGCTCGCTCGCTCACATGTGAAGTGATGAAGTAACAGACCAGAGTAGAGTCTGCAGATGATCACCCTTGACTATAGCAGAGTCCTTGACGGCAACAGCAGTTAGGTTCTGAAGAAAAAAATGAAATACTTAGGTAAATTAATATAATTATTGAGTACACTGACTGTTGCTCATCTGAGTACAGAATGCATTACGTAACGTGCCTTTATTAGTTTCTATTAAATGTGTACGTAAGATTTAGATTTACGTAAGATTCGGTCTCCTACTTTTCCAAATTTTTGTTTCGTACACAGTTAAGAAAGAAAGAGCAAGACTACTCCATCAGGTCGGACCTGGTGAACGGTGACAACTTGGGTCCGGCGACGCCTCGCTCGCGCGCCTCGCTGCCGGCGCCGTGCGTGCGCCAGCCGCGCCCGCGCCGCGCCGTGCCGCCGCCGCCGCCGCCGCCGCCGCCGTCGCCGCCGCCGCCGTCGCCGCCGCCGCCGTCGCCGCCGCTTCCAGGCGCGGAGCAGCTCGACTCCAGCGGCGACTTGCGCCCCATTGATGACGGCGGCCCGGGCGTGCTGTCGAGGAAGTCTTACTAGTTTGTTTATGGATATATGAGTTTGAGTTTTATTGGTGTACTGTTTTCTTGGTTGAAGTTATGAATTTCCTTTACTTGCCACCAGGTCAGTGACTTTGTTTCTAGTTGTAGATTAGTTAAGTAAACAAAATGTTTGGACCGATGTTGATTTCATCATCCTTCTAGCGTTTGTCCCGGCTTCTTGCCACGGCTCTATTGAGCCTGGGGTCCGCTCGGTAACCTAATCCCAGGTATTAGCGTTTGTCCCGGCTTCTTGCCACGGCTCTATTGAGCCTGGGGTCCACTCGGCAACCTAATCCCAGGAATTTGAGTAGGCACTAGTTTTTACGATGTTGATTTAATGTTATATTTTAAATTGTCATAAAACTAGCCAATTCAAGTTTCGTAGTGTTTTTCTCGTGTTGCTAATAGTTTTATAGTCTCATAGATATTTGAGTTGGTGCAGTCATCTGTTATGTATAATAAATAATAATAAAGCCGTAACAGTTGTCTGTAAATAAAATTATGGCCAACAAGAAAACGATCAGTTAAGTTACTCTAACTACACAGTCAATTATAGTGTTTCTCAAATAGCTCGGTTACCTACGACGACGCCTGGCATTAACGTTTTCGTAATAATAATAATTAATACAATTTATAACCAATAACGTTTTAAGGTTATTGAGATGACAGGTGTCACGGTACCGCATACCCAAGCGAGTGTGAATACTCTTTCGTCCACTTACGTAACCAAGAAAGTCAAGTTACAACACTTGGTTAGTGGACGAAAACTTTATAAGGTCTGCAGTAAAGTAAGTATGTATCAAGGATGATATAGACATAGATTGACAATATCCATACAACATCGCGTTCCCTTATTTCTGGTTAAAGCACTAGCGTCATCACAGACGCTAAATCCTAGTTTCTAATATTTGGTTTGGCGCTTAACGCTGACAGAATAACTCGACTCCAGACTCGACAGATGGCGCTGTGGCACTTAGTACCTAAAACAGACGTATAACCTGAAGGTTCGAGGAAAGCGATTTTGTATAGGCATTGTCAATCCATGTCTTAATCATCCTTGGTATGTATGCACGTGCGCCATGTGTTTGTTTCCCGCAGCGTCGGTGCGCGTGCGCGTGCGTCGCTACGTCGACGCCGGACGGCACCGTGGAGCTGCCGGACGAGACGCAGATCTCCTTCATACCGTCGCGGGTACCATCACTACACCTGTTATTTCTATACTTTTTGCTGTTAATAAAAAAAATTACTTATTCGAAAACTTTGCAACTGCACCAATTCACACATATGGCTCTTGTCAAATCACTGAAAGATATTTTGTCCTAACACTGGCGTAATAAGGCCATCGGACATATTTATGAGAGGACAATGCACAATGGACAATACAACAAAAACACAACAACAATACAATACGAGTGCACAATGGACTTAAGCGCCATAGACCCCACTGGCTCCTAGGTCATTTGTGCCGACTTCTCCATTTTGTAACAAAAAAAAACCCATGTGATTAGAACTTACTCACAAAATTTCATGAGAATCGATTGAGATATGTAACTTGCAGGTAGATAAAGAAGGCCGGACATATCGCTGGCCCAATATTACAGGGTTGTATGTTACAATTTCAGGGTAGTTAAATTAAGACCTTTTAATTTGATAAAAGTGAAACATACAACCCTGTAATATTGGGCCAGCGAATACGAAAGTATTTCTGCCCAAGCTGAAACGTAAATGCTTTTGACTGGTTTCACCCGCTCGGTATTTTGAACTTAAGCATTTTTTCAGGCGCAATCTTCTATATTTATATCCGACGATGACATAGAAGAAGCACAAGCGTGCGCCTGCGACGACTGCGACCAGCGCGCGGCCGCCAACGTGCACGACCAGACCACGCTGAAGCTCGACACTCCGGATCTCACTCGAACTCATCTCTATCTAACTGGGAACCACACACTAGAAACTAATACCAGTAATCGTAGTAGAAATCTTACGCCGGACTATAGTCCCAGAAATTTATGTGAAATTCTTCACAGTGACTCAAAACAAGATGGATCTAGTCCCAGGGGGCTATGTGTGAAACGAAAACTTCCATCAAGTCATATTCCTCGGTGTCAAAGTAGTTTCATTGTACAGTTTTCTAGTTCAAGTATACTTGAAACTTTACATCCTGGATCAAATAAAAGTGAACGAAATCAAAACCGAAATCTAAGGTCCGAATCTAGTCCCAGGGATCTAAATGAAAACACAGAACAATGCGAGTGCAAATGTCTTTGCAAAGACAAAAAAACAAGTTCATGCCCAAGGTTCCCAGCAGAAGACTTGAGCGCATATGACAAGCTCTGTGTCGTTAACTCCGACGAATGTGAATGCAAGTGTCTTTGTAAAGAAGAATGTGAGTGCAAGTGTCTGTGCACCAAAATGAAAACTTGTGACACATGTACAAGTAATGTGGAAATGGGGATTATTCATGAAAAAAAGAACACATCTGATAACAATATAGAAATCACGGAAGGTTGCAAGTGTAACTCCCAGGGTTTCCAAACAGAAAACTTAAATGAATGTGATAAAATATGTTTTGTAAACTCAGAAGAATGTGATTGCAAGTGTCTTTGTAAAGAAGAATGTGAATGCAAGTGTCATTGCAAAGACATGGAAATCTGTGATAAGTGTACGAGTAATGTGAAATTGGAGTGCTTTCAAGCAAAAAAGAACATATCTGATAACAATATAGAAACCAAGGAAGGATGCGAGTGTAACAGTCAGGGTTTCCAAACAGAAAACTTGAATGCATCTGATAAAATATGTCTTGTAAACTCAGAAGAATGTAATTGCAAGTGTCTTTGTAAAGAAGAATGTGAATGCAAGTGTCATTGCAAAGACATGGAAATCTGTGATAAGCGTACGAGTAATGTGAAATTGGAGTGCTTTCAAGCAAAAAAGAACATATCTGATAACAATATAGAAACCAACGAAGGATGCGAGTGTAACAGTCAGGGTTTCCAAACAGAAAACTTGAATGCATGTGATAAAATATGTCTTGTAAACTCAGAAGAATGTAATTGCAAGTGTCTTTGTAAAGAAGAATGTGAATGCCAGTGTCATTGCAAAGACATGGAAAGCTGTGATAAGCGTACGAGTAATGTGAAATTGGAGTGCTTTCAAGCAAAAAAGAACATATCTGATAACAATATAGAAACCAAGGAAGGATGCGAGTGTAACAGCCAGAGTTTCCAAACAGAAAACTTGAATGCATGTGATAAAATATGTCTTGTAAACTCGGAAGAATGTAATTGCAAGTGTCTTTGTAAAGAAGAATGTGAATGCCAGTGTCATTGCAAAGACATGGAAAGCTGTGATAAGTGTACGAGTAATATGAAATTGGAGTGCTTTCAAGCAAAAAAGAACACATATGATAACAATATAGGAACCAAGGAAGGATGCGAGTGTAACACTCTGGGTTTCCAAACAGAAAACTTGAATGCATGTGATAAAATATGCCTTGTAAACTCAGAAGAATGTAATTGCAAGTGTCTTTGTAAAGAAGAATGTGAATGCAAGTGTCATTGCAAAGACATGGAAATCTATGACCAGTGTACGAGTAATGTGGAATTGGAGTGCTTTCAAGAAAAACAGAACACATCTGACAACAATATAGAAATCAAGGAAGGATGCGAGTGTAAATCCCCGGCTGCCACAATAGAAAACTTGAACGCATGTGTAAAAATCTCTGTCGATAACTCAGTAGAATGTAATTGCAAGTGTCTTTGCAAAGAAGAATGTGAATGCAAGTGCCTGTGCACAGAGATAGAAACCTGTGACAAGTGTACTGGGTCAGATAGCAAACTGAGGTACAGGTATTCAGACCATTTACCGCAAGAATCCTTGAAGCCATCAGCAAATGACAAGAAACCGAATACAGAAGAATGTCAGTGCATATGTACATGTGAAGAAACTACACAAAGCTCAGGAAAATGTCAATGCATATGTCCTTGTAAAGACATAAAAACGTGTGATGAATCAAAACAGCCCTTAACGCAGGAGTTTAGCACTTCGAGCAAAGAAGACTTCTGTTGCTGTGCTGTCAACGAAACTCGAGCGTGTGGCACGTCGACTACCTCGGACACCAGCAGATGGCTCGTCACCCCGGAGGGGATCTTGAAGGGGTTAAAAGCGTTACGGCAGAGTTTCATGGGGCAAAGTGAAGATTGTACAAACATTTGGGTCAACAAACCCCGTGAGAACAGTCCTGGTATCACCAATAACAACATTGCAAACACTTCAAACATACGTCCCGAAAAGAGTGTCAGCATACTACCGCGGATAAGTAAGTGCGACTATTGCAGTCGCATTGAGGGAAGTGTAGAGGAGAGCAAGAAGGGTGCACGATATAAGATGGACCGGGAAGTACAGAAACCTGAACGAGCTGACAAGAACCAAAGCGATGAGATGTTTAATGTGGATTTCGGTAGACTGATGTAAGTTGAAGGTCATTCCATAATACCTAGTCGTAATTAATACTGTCATGAAAACCATAATCGTGACTATCACAATTGAAAAAATACTAGGTATTGCAAATGATAATAGTAGTTTATGTAACTGTTACGTAATAAGGGTCCTTGCTCCTGCTCCTGCTCGCCTGCGGCTCGTTTCATAAAACCACACTCGTATTTTAAGCTCTAATTACGTGCAGTTGCATACACTGCTTTATCTACACACATATTATAAATCCTAAGTGAAGTGTTCGGAAACCATTAGAATGACCGCCATTGCACAGCCATGACCAACTCGATTGTGCCGGCGGTCGGAGAGGAGGGCAGATTTTCATTACGTTACCGTAGGTAATGAATTTTCATACGTCTTAACCACACTGTCACAGGTAATAAACTGATGTTACGTTACTGGTTGCAATAATGGTGGTAATAACAATAACATACGGTTTTCGAACGCGGAACGGAATAGAGGATTTATGATATTGGTGTAGATAATAGTATTTTATGCAACAGTTGTATAAGAGGGGTCAAAAAAGGTTTGTTTGTTTGTTTGTTTGTTGAGTGGCGTGGGTAACAATTTGAGCCGTAGGCGAAAATTGTTAAGAAAAACGCCACGATCATTTTTTGACCTACTTATACGACGTTGCATACAATACTTTTTCTATGACTACACATAGTTTTACAAAAAGTGCGAAATTGAACACTTCATGGATATTGCAGTTATTTTGTCAACATAATCAACAATAATTTAAGTTTCACCTTTTAAAACATTGTATTTCAAGAATACTAACACAAACACACACCGTCGTTATTAAATCAATTATCAAAGAGCGACAGAGATTAGTACAAATATATTATTTATAAAAATATAAATATATGAATGGCAAACGTAAAAACTACAAAGTATGTCTGTGGTTCTTTTCATTTTTTCTTTTTTAAAGTTTTTTTTTCTAAAAACATTTATTTAGGTTTCTTAGGTTGGCAGTAATTTATTTTCTTCTTAAGTCGTGACTGCACGCGATTCTATTTTGGCGCTTTTATTTAAGTTGTTTTTTTGGGGAATAGACTAGATAGACTTTTCTTCGAGTATATAAATGATGACGAATGTATATATGATAGATAAACGGGAGTAGAAAAAAATAATATTTGTTGGGTTCACAGGGCACCTCTGTTAGCAGTTGCATTATATCACATAAGAACCCTAGGGTCTTTATGAAGAATAGACTAGATAGACTTTTTTGAAATTGCATAAGATATGCTTTTACGAGTATATTCATTTGCGGGACCATATAATTGACAGATAAAAGTACCGGAGTAGAAAAAAATCTTTATAAAACAAGTCCTTGTTTCTAGGCCGGGGTGCAGCACAATGCGAGACTCCATAGAAATGCTGAAGAGGTCCAGTGTAACTTTAGGTGACGCTCGAAGAGTGTAAGTTTCTTTACATAAGGGTATATTACCACAAAGTATATCTTCAAGTGTGGTTTGAGTAACATTCACTGAATTTCTAATGTTGAATTTAAAAGCGCCGAATAAAACTATGTTAGTTTTGTTACAGACGGATGAACTTATCAAACACTGAGCTTGGAAAGGTAAGTTTAAATTTTTATACCTAACTGCTGAACTCATATAGTAATTATTCACGTGAAAAGTTGCATCATAGCATTTTTTTAAATTAAAGTTTATTTACAACAGTCCAATCAGTAAAAGTGCCTAATAAATAACCAGTTTTGACTACGAGATACTGACTTCAGTTTGACTAGCGTAAGTGTGTAACAAAATCGATTATTTGTCAGGACTATTTTATTAGTCCATCTGACGATGCATTTCTCAACCCGACATAGCTGATGGGATGGTGTTGTGAAACGCCGAGCCTCGCGTCCCGCGGGGACATATTTTTAAAACATTCGCGTGCAAGCGACAGGCGGTAGACGGTTATAAACGGAGGGCTAGCCACGTGAGATATGACACAATAATGAGAACGACAAAACCCTTCCTTCTCGTTAGTTTGCTATGCTATGCTTATGATCCGGACATCTGGCAGCTGTAAAGTGGAGGAGGTCAAAGCATACAAACCACTTTAAGAACACAAATCCTAGAGTTCTGGTTGTGACGCAGTATTATGAGAAAAAATATATAAAAAAATTGCCGAAACTTTCTGATGGGGAGAGTAGTCCAAAACGACATATAATGTAGTTCATACATAGTTTGTCGCCTTTTGTTTCCAAAAATAATACTCAATGTTTTTTGTTCTAATGTTAAAATATAGGCCACGTCCTTTTTTTATGATATAGGAGGCAAACGAGCAGACGAATCGCATGATGGTAAGCAATTACCCCAGCCCATGGACGCCCGCAACACCAGGGGGGGTCCCAAGCGCGTTGCCGGCCTTTAAGATGGGAGTTACGCTCCTTTCGTGAAGGTTGTATCGGTCCAGAAATAACTCCTCCTACTCATAGACATATAAAATAAGAAGACGGAATCCCACGAAGATAAAACTGTGATTCCATAATGAGCCGCGATCTCGTGCACACACACTCACTTTTGACGTTTGAACCAATCACCGCTCGTCCACGAGTTGTATATGTGTGCGTGTCGCGCGTAAACACGTCTGAACTCGGCTTATTGTGGAGTCACAGTTTTGTCTTCACGGCGCTACGTCTTCTTATTTTATATGTCTATGCTCCTACTAAGTACTGACAAATCCTCCTCCTCCTCCTCCCAAATAAGACAACTGGCAGTTTTTACTTTTTTCCAACTAAAAATTTTGCTAGTCCGTCACTCTTAAAAAAGCTGCCAGATGCCTGGATTTAGCAATAAGAATAGTATTGCAATCTTACTAGACGGGTTTAGTTGCTCCTAGTATTGTGTTATATCTTATATCATATCTGACGTGACCAGCTCTTAGTCTATTAGTTCATAAAGTCGACAAAATTTCCATCGCTATCGTGCCCTGTCGAGCTGGTTCCGCCGCCGCCGTGCCCGGTGGAGGCGCCAATCTCGCGCGCGCGCCCCGCCCCGCTGGTCCCCGCGCTCGTGCCCGCGCCCGCACCCGCGCCCGCACCCGCGCCCGCGCCCGCGCCCGCGCCCGCGCCCGCGCCTGCGCCCGGCCGCACCGTCCTGTATACAGACGAGGTGGGCGCCGGGCTCGGCGCGCTGCTGGCGGAGCGCTTGTCGCGAGGCGTCCTTAACAACTGTCACCCGGGCGCCTCTATCGATCGTCTGATCAAATGTATATCGGTCGGCGAGTATGACCGCGATTCCACGCTTGTAGTTTTTTTAGGAAATAGTATAGATTGCACTAAACGAGATATCTTGAGATTATCCGAGACCCTGTCAGATATTGGCCAGCGAGATTCTGTAAAAATAATCCCATCAAAAACATAAATGTGAAAGGCTGCCAAGTTCGATACTATGGGAATGCTTCGCCTATAAAAGAAGTGAGATCTGAATAAGTACCAAGTTCCATAAAAATACCTCAAATCATAAATAGTTATAGGAATGCACACTTGATTTCCAGCAGTTTTTAAGGTACATTTTGAATAAGTATCACGTGACATAGAAATACGTAAAATTATAATAGTCAGAGAAACGCACACCGGTTTTTTTAGCAGTTTCCTGATAACATTTATTATTTTCAGTACTTTTTAATGATGTTACTTGGCAAGTTTTCACACACCACACACCTTTTCAATGCAATGAATCGACACCTTTGGACTGCAATGTGTCAAGTATATAATTTTCTATTAAAACTTGCCAAGTTACATCATTAAAAAGTACTGAAAATAATAAATGTTATCAGGAAACTGCTAAAAAAACCGGTGTGCGTTTCTCTGACTATTATAATTTTACGTATTTCTATGTCACGTGATACTTATTCAAAATGTACCTTAAAAACTGCTGGAAATCAAGTGTGCATTCCTATAACTATTTATGATTTGAGGTATTTTTATGGAACTTGGTACTTATTCAGATCTCACTTCTTTTATAAGCGAAGCATTCCCATAGTATCGAACTTGGCAGCCTTTCACATTTATGTTTTTGATGGGATTTCATTTATTTTTGTTAGGTGTAGGTTCTATATTATTTTTTTATCACTTTTGCTTTAGGAAATGTCTCATTCCACTTAGGTATGTACTTTATACTATAACCCTTTATACTAAGCGTCTAATTCTATTTTACTATTTATTTATAGGTGATTTTTACAAATAAACTGGCTCCCTACACCTATAAAATGTACCTACTTACATATAATTACATACATCAATAACGTACTTTATTCTGTTTGTAAGTACGCTACCTACATAGATAATTAATAACTTGGTAATAGGCCACCAATTATAATACCTACTGGTAGGTAGGCCTACCAGTAGGTATTATAATTGGTGGCCTATTATGTAGCCCTAGAAGTGCACCATCCCATCTCATCCCGTGGCGTATCGGAGGGTGAGATGGGCAGTAGTATTTATAATTCCATCTTAGAGTATATATGATTTCCATGTTCTTGAATCTACGATTTTATTAGTTGTAAAATTAGAAATTATTTAGACTATGCGAGAAAAAATTGTCTTTTCATTTTTGTTTGACTGATTTAGCGCACCTAGTGTTCCTAGTGACCTGCTTTGCACTTCGTAAATCGTGGGTTCGGTTCCCGCAACAGACACACACAGAGTGGTGAACAATTTTATTGTTCTTGTCTTTAAGACAAACATGTATTGTCTTAAATTGGTATGTATCTAAATTTAAATAAGTCTTATCTCATTTCCACTCCATACCTACTTATAGTTAGTAGAACAAAATTACACATTCGTTGTTTTCGAAACTGACTCACACTTGGCCGTTTTCAGATTTTTACTTTATTTCGACCTACAGACAAACCTTCGAGCCAAATTTCAGGTCGGTACGACCATTGGAAGATAGACCCATTTAGTTCATTATGACTTCATAGTAGAACAAAGTTACACCTTCGCTATTTTTAAAACTGACTCACACTTGGCCGTTTTCAGATTTTTCCCTTTACTTTGACCTTAAGACCTATCTCCATGCCAAATTTCAAGTCAGTACGACCATTGGAAGTGGTCTAGGTTTTTGATGAGTCAGTGAGTCTGTGAGTGAGTGTATAGTAAAAATAGCGATTTTCTGACGTCAATATCTCAAGAACTGCTATAGGTAGAATAATGAAATTTTGTATTCTAGACAATTAAGGGGATGTCAACAGACACTCGAAATTTCATACGCGTAGATAAAATATGTTTTGAGTTATAGGGTGGTCGAAATTGGCCCGAAATGGTTCGTGTAATATAACCCACGGCCGGTGTGTCGCTTTTTTTTGCTCGAACTTGGCGGACACACTGCCGTGTGTCTAGATTATCTGTGCCTTACCATACAGAATGTCGATTCATATAAATAAGAGGGTATATTCTTACAACTCCGTATTTTATAATCTTTCTTTATACAGTAGTACGATTTCGTATTTTGATACAAATAAATTTATTGAGGATTTTATTATGCCCCGTGATAGGACTTACCTTCCGAGAAGATGTCTTATAGATTGTGCTAACCTGTTATGTTAGCATACAATATTGTAGACCCCGTCGTGACTTGCACGGCGGATGATAGTTTTATTAAGACGAATCCCGATTCATACTGCAGGGGCTCAGATTTAGAGAGGCAGCCGTCTGGTGATATCAATTTAAACTGACTGCTACGACAACGAGTGCACCAGCCGGCTCCGTTCCTAAACATAACTGTGATGCTAGCATAAGTAGTAAAACTGATGTATTGTACTTAGTTCACCAAAATATTCAAGGGTTTACCAGTAAACAACTGGAAATTGATTTGTTTGTACAACACTCGAACATTGATATCCTCTGTATAACGGAGCACTCACTGGCTTAAAGGTCATGAATTTATGTTTAATTTCCACAATCATAGTGTAGTCAGTAAATTTTTTAGAAAATCCTGCATTCGCGGCGGGTCATTAATAATGGTAAAACACGATATAAAAAGTAAGGAGCGGAAAGACATTGTTGAACTGTCTGTGGAACGCCATATTGAACTTTCTTGTGTCGAGTTAGAAGAACTTATAATTATATGCGTATACAGGCCTCCATTGGCAAACTATAACACATTTGAGTCAGTGATAGATGAAGTTCTTACAAGTGTTTTTTGTAGTAATAAAAGTGTTATTGTGTGTGGTGATTTTAATATCAACTTACTTGAAGATTCATCCATGTGTGTAAGGTTACTTAGTACTTTCAAATCCTACAATTTAGTAAATTTATTTTGTGAGCCTACACGAATCACAGCAACCAGTGCTACATGTATAGATAACATTTTCAGTAACAAGGATGCGACTAGTAAATCTATAATAAACAACTTAATTTCTGACCACTGTGGACATAAAGCCTCTTTTAGCGGAAAAACTAAGGATATTCCACAAGTCACTATGTGCAGACCAATTTCCGAAAGGCGATTAGATTTATTCTGTCGGAATATCACGAAACAATTATGTTATCTTCCATTTACCCAGGAAAACCCTAACCGTATCAGTATTGAGTTGTTTAACTGTATTAAAAGGGAATTTGATGCCTGTTTCATTCCGAAGAAGGTGCAAGGCAAGGTCAAGACGAAATTTAGCGACTGGGCTACGCCGGATATTCATGAGAAAAGACGACGGCTCTATGATTTATATGACTTGAGAAGAATTAATAAAAGTCCGGAATTCCTAGATTATGTCAGGAACTTTTCTAAATCTTTTAAGATGATGTGTGCCGCTGCTAAAGCTGATTATCTGTCCAGAAAGATCCAAAATTCCAAGGATAAAGTAAAAACTGTTTGGCAAGTAATCAACGATGAAACTGGGAAACGTAAAATCAAAGATCCGCACTACAACCTACGTATTAATAATAATTTAGTGAGTTCGGACCTTGAAGTTGCGGATCATTTTGAGCAGTTCTTCTCTAATATACCGGTAGAAACAACAAAGTCTCTTCATTCATCGCCTGACGTCCGCTGAGGCAATACTGAAAACAAATATAGCAGAGTGTACAGATATCTTTAAATTTTCATATGTTACTCCGAACTTAATTATTAAAACATTTAAATCCCTAAATTTAAAGAAAACTGAAGATCTTTGGGGCCTATCTATTAAAGTTCTACATTCCATTGTTGAATCGATTGCACCACATTTAGCTGATATATTTAACAAATGTATTGATACAGGATTATTTCCAGACATAATGAAGCACAGCAAAGTCATCCCCTTGTTCAAATCAGGATCGAGAACAGAACCAAGCAATTTCAGACCAATTTCAATACTGCCGGCACTGAGCAAAGTTTTCGAGAAACTAATTCTAAATCAACTTGTGTCACATTTTAACCGAAACGAATTGTTCGCCAGAAATCAATTTGGTTTTACCAGAGGTCGCTCGACTACTGACGCAGGCGCTGTTCTTCTTAAGCACATCTTTGCCGCTTGGAAAAAAAAAACAAGATGCTGTTGGAATATTCTGTGACCTATCGAAGGCATTTGATTGCGTTGATCACGAAAATCTAAAGAGAAAACTAAGCCATTACGGGATCAAAGCTGGTGCCCTTAACCTCGTCTCATCATACCTATCGGATAGAACACAACGAGTGGTTATTAATGGAACTCAATCTTCTGGGTCCCCTGTGGCACTCGGAGTGCCTCAAGGCTCAATACTTGGTCCCTTCCTGTTTTTGGTGTACATTAATGACCTACCTAAAATTGTGCAAGATAAACATGATATAGTGTTATTTGCTGATGACACATCTCTGATATTTAAAGTGGACAGAAAAGAAAACAGCTTCGATAGTATTAACAGTGCACTCTCCACAGTAGTAAATTGGTTTACGGCTAATAACCTACTTTTGAACGCCAAGAAAACGAAGTGCATCAAATTTACACTTCCCAACGTCAAGCAGATTAACAGCAGCAAGATTATAATAAATGATGAAACAATGGAATTCGAAAAGCAAACTGTTTTCTTAGGAGTCACTTTAGACTCGAAATTACAATGGCATCCACATATAGCCACCCTAGCTGGGAAACTTAGCTCTGCAGCCTATGCCGTGAGGCGAATCAGCCATCTAACAAACAGTGAAACTGCCAGGCTGGTATACTTCAGTTATTTTCACAGTGTTATGTCGTATGGAATTCTGTTGTGGGGTAAAGCGGCTGATATTGGGACCATATTTGTGCTACAAAAACGAGCTGTACGTGGCATTTATAAAATGCGCGGTCGAGCATCCGTAAGAGGAAAATTTGAAGAGGCAAATATTCTTACCGTAGCATCTCAATACGTACTTGAAAACATTATGTATGTGCGGAAAAACATCCATGAATTCAAGCTCAACAGTGATATCCATAACTATAACATTAGAAATAAAGATAAGATTGCTGAGCCTGGCCACCGCCTCGGTAAGGTTCGTACGTCTTTTGCTGGGAACTGTACACGTTTTTATAACAAAGTCCCTGCTGATGTAGTGAATTTGCCACTAAATAAATTCAAGTCTTATGTTAAGCGCTATTTGTTGAGGAGAGAGTACTATACTTTAAAGGAATTCATTGAGGATAACGATGCCTTTAAGCCTGTAGCTTGATATGGTTAGTTAGTACAATACAAATTTAGAAATTATTAGGTACATTACTCTATGAAGCAGCTTTACTAGTGTCCAGTATTACCCGTTTTTCGTTTTTATTTTTTTTTGTTTTTATTTAGTATTTGGACACTTAGAGACGTTATACATCTCTAAGTCTTGCATTCGCAAATATTTATATGTATAGATATATATTTAATGATCCTGACGCTTAGAGACATGTACATCTCTATGTCACTTTTATATTGTAATTTAGTTCACGCATGTAAAATACGAGCACAGAATATTGTTTTTCACCAGACTAAACATGGCTAGTTTTTATTAATTAATAAAGCCCGCCAGCTTGAACATGTCATGCTCGTTTAAAAGGCTCTGCTTATGGTGGCGTCGTTGATCGGGTCGCCACTTTCCCGAAGAAAGGTTGAGGGAGGCGATGGCTGAGATATGCGCCATACTCTTGAACGGGTGCTGTTTGTGGAGACAGGTCTGTTTAGGCAAACTGGGGCAACACATTTACGTAACTTTTTATTGATCATATTTAATTTTAATTTAATTGGCTTTAGACACAACATTCGGTGCTTGATTATCCATATTTTTTATTATTATATAGAATATATAGATCAAGACACTTGGAGACCTTATACATCTCTAAGGATAATTTAGAAATAGTATGTTTATTGTATTTAGAAGACACAGTTCAGGTAAGAAAGTATATCAAACTTGTATGTAATTCATTTTCAATAGTCAGATTTGGACTCATCTTTTTTCTTTGGTATTTTTCTTAAACTATAACCTATTGTTGGTTAATCTAACCTTGGTTTGATATGTTTTCTGTTAGAACAACGCACTTATATGTATTATTTAGTTTTGATGTACTGTTGTTGTGAAAAAAAGCGTATCATTTTCATAGTCTGTTTTGTGTCTTCATCTAACCAGCTTTATCGTATGCCTGAACTTATACATTGCATGTGATAGAAAATTGGATAGATTACTATATGTTACCCTTACTGTTAACCAGCAAAGAAGTAAAGATGTCTACGGTTGTTTAGGCTGCTAAATGGGAGAATACTGATATGAAATAGAAAGACAAGATATAGTAATAATAAAAGGCATTTA
Organism: Pammene aurita; assembly: GCA_947086415.1. Lineage (NCBI taxonomy): Eukaryota > Metazoa > Arthropoda > Insecta > Lepidoptera > Tortricidae > Pammene > Pammene aurita. The sequence continues at coordinate 44,049,529 of OX352293.1, read as the reverse complement.
TTCAAGTTACTTACATGTATATTGACACTGACGAATTAATATCACACAATCACATATCCAATCCGGAAGTTTTTGATGTAATAAACACTTGATGAACAATTTGCACATAAAACGAATCGTCTGAAGGTGTGGAGTTTAGGCAACTTAATCCTTTAGCTAAGGCTCGAGCAAAAATGTGGTGGTGGGCATCCCTTTTTATGCTAAAATCCCCACCTCCATTCGAACAAAGTTGTACAAGGTATGTTTCCGGTTATCAATTCTGACTTATATTATGTTTAATTACCATTCATATTTAAAAATAATGATTTTAAAATATATCTATCCGGTATTTATAACAAATAACAAAATTTTACTGTACAAGACGTGTTTCCGGTTATAAAAAGTTTTCCGGTTATAAAAAGTTCTTCAAATTACGTATAACTCCTTTTTTATTTCTGGCCGTATAACTTAATAATAAAGTAAAAATGGATCATAAATTATAAATAACACATAAATATATATTATTTATAATTTATTATCTAACACGGCCATACTGATAGATACTTCGCTCTCGAAGTATCAAATTTTCAACGAATACTAATCAATCTACACAATGTATCAATAAATATTTAATACTTTGTTATTTTGATATCAGTCTGAGTCAAAATAATCATACGTGTATTATATCCTAATCATAAATATACATCATCAACTCACTTGTTAGCATTTAATACGTAATAACAAATAATCGTCCCTTGCTGTGTGCGGCGAAACACCTGCTGTCGATGAAGCTTAATCACCCGCGACAGTGATCCCGGATACCAGCCAAGGTAATAATCACATAATGGTCTTTCTCATAATATAATAATATAAATCATAGCATACAAAACAATTATCCATATATTTAATCATAATCGTGTTTGTTATACTTATACATATGATAATAAATATTTAATTTATTTATTCATCAACCAACTCACTTCATCATCTTTCATCACTTCCTGCCTTAGATTTCTCTTCTTTCTATTTTAGCCATTTCTGTGAGAGTGATGTTAGGAAGGGTATATTGAATATCACTTCTAACGCCGTTGGTGTTGACTGTGTTAGCCGAAATATGATACTCCCTCTCCTTGATTTGTTTGTTCCTATTATCACCGGTATTCTGAATTTTTCCATTTCATCAAGTACTTTTCCCAGGCTGTGGAAGGATGCCAATATTATTCCTTTACCCAAAAAATCCAACCCCAGTTCCTTCTCTGACTATCGCCCCATCTCCATTCTTCCTTTCCTATCCAAAGTCCTCGAACGGCTAGTGCATCAGCAACTAACTTCCTTCCTGAATAGAAATGACCTCCTAAACCCATTTCAATCTGGTTTTCGTCCGGGCCACAGTACTACCTCGGCTCTTGTCAAGGTTACCGATGACATCCGTTTGGGTATGAATGACCAGAAGCTTACAGTTCTTGCACTTCTAGATTTCAGTAATGCCTTTAACACGGTCGATTTTGACATTTTGCTCGCGTTCTTACAGTCTCTTAACATATCGGCTGCAGCGATTGACTGGTTCCGCAGCTATTTGGTTGGTCGTCGGCAAAGAATAAAACTAGATTCTTCGTGTTCTTCCTGGTGCAGTACATCAGCTGGTGTTCCACAGGGTGGTGTACTGTCTCCTCTTTTATTTTCTATCTTCATTAATTCCATAACTCTTGATCTCTCCTCTTCGTATCACCTCTATGCCGACGACCTTCAAATATATTCGCAGGGTATGCATAGCGATCTCAATTCAGTTATAGAAGCCACGAATCTTGATCTGCTCCGCATATCAAATTGGAGTCAAAATTACGGTTTAAAAGTAAACCCCCTAAAGTCACAGGTAATTGTGATGGGTAGCGCTAAACAAATCTCCAAAATTGACTTTCTCAGGCTCCCTCCGATAGTCTTCGATGGTATCCAAATTCCTTTTTCCAACCAAGTGAAAAATCTTGGCGTAATCATGGATCGTTGTCTATCATGGGTGCCTCAGGTGAGTGAAGTGAGCAGGAAGATGTTTGCTGCCATAGGGTCTCTCAGACGGCTCCGGAATTTCCTGCCAATTGCTACTAAAATTGCGCTTGCTCAGTCGTTACTTCTCCCCATTCTTGATTATGCAGATATCTCCTATTTAGACCTAACCGAGGAGCAATTTAATAAGCTTGAGCGTATTCAAAATGCCTGCATTCGGTTCATTTTCGGATTACGCAAATTCGACCATGTTTCTAGTTTTCGTTCTCAACTCAAATGGCTCCCTATCCGTCACCGCCGTAACTCTCACATACTTTCTTTACTCTTTTCTATACTTTTTAACCCTGCAACTCCCCGCTACCTCAAAGAGCGTTTCTCTTATCTTAATTCTATTAGATCCTCTCAAAAATTGCTCCTAAAAGTGCCATCTTCATCTTCCAAATTTTATAATTGCTCATTTACGTTCCAGGCCGTTCGTTTGTGGAATTCTCTCCCTCTCAACATAAAACGCGCGCAATCTATTGGTAGCTTTAAATCGCAACTTAAGGAATACTATTTATCTCTTCCTTAGGTTTTTAAGTTGACACTGTTGTTTCTTACTGTGTGTATTATATATGTATATATGTACGTATATGTATGTTTATTTTGTATTTATTTAAGTATGTATATTCATATGAATGTGCTGTGTTATCTATTTCGTCTCTTTTGTTTCTATGCACCACCTACTGCTTATTGTTTTTCTCTAGTCTCCACTACCCAAAGGTTGTCTGGAAGAAATCGCTCATTAGCGATAAGACCGCCTGTTGTTACCTCTACCTAAATTTATCTAATTGTAAAATTTGTGCTTGTAACTGTATGAGGTGTGCAATAAAGAGTATTTATTATTATTATTATTATTATTATTCACCAGGCCATAGCCGCAGCTTGTCTTTTGCTACGGTTATGTTCCTTAAGTAGCCAATACCTCTTAATGAATACCTATCATTATCTTCAATGTTAATAATTTCATAAGGACCTTTATATTTAGCGCTTAACTTATTATGCCGCCTATGTTCCTGATTAACATAAACAGTATCACCTATATTATATTGAATATTGTCTCTACGAGTTGAATCGAAACGGTCCTTTGATTTTTCCGCTACCGTTTTTAAACGCTGTTGTGCTAGTAACCTATCAGCCCTAACATCTATTATTTCATCGTTATTATCTAACACCTCATCTAATTGGGCCTGTACAGTAGGAATATTAGAATTTCTACCGATAAGTAAACGCATTGGTGAAAATCCTGTTGATTTTTGCACTGTCGTATTTAAAGAAAGTTGGACTTTACTCAAAACGCTCGGCCAGTCTGACACGTCAACGCAAGAGGTACTTAACATGTTAGTAATTGTGGATACATAACGTTCAACCTGCCCATTTTCACGAGGAGTACCCGTAGAAATCAAGTGGTGCCTAATTTGCCATTCTTCAAATAGTTCACGCATTGGCCGAGAATTAAAATTGGTGCCGCGGTCAGTTACAACTAAGGAAGGCGTTCCAAACATAATGACAGAATCACGTACTTTGTTAACTAGCTCTTGAGCACCCAGTGTTCTAAGCGGCTTTAAGATACAAAATTTGGTAAAGCCGTCGATTATTATTAGCAAGTATTTATAACCATTACTAGATATAGGGAAGGGTCCGGTACAATCCAAATGAGCAGTATGAAACGGGATGGGAGTTTTATCAATCGGATGCAGCATTCTTGTTTTGGTCCACAATGACTTTTTTTCTCGACGCAAATTAGACAGTGATTTATGTACTTTTTCACAAATTTAGAAATTCCTGGAAACAAAAAGTACTCTGATATTTTTTGGAGCGTTTTTTCGGGACCAACATGGCAATTGTCATCATGGAACAAACGAAGAATACTCAACCTACTTCCTTTAGGCACATATAATTTCGGAGCAGCTGTCGGTTAACTCTTGTAATATAAAATATGATTTTGAATCATGTACTGGTTATTGTCCAAATCACCTGATCGTACTTTTTCTATTAAAGAATTAGTCTCTAAATCTTGATCCTGAGCCGTTTCTAGCCAAGAACGAGGTAAGTTTATTAGATTAACGGAAACCGGATTTATAGTTTCTACTACTCCATTTTCATTTTGAGAAACGGCTGCTGCTATTTCAATCGGTTCAGGATTACGACTAAAATAGTCTACGTGACTAACATACTGCCCTTTCCTGTACTCAACGTCAAACGTAAAATCTTGCATATAACTCCACCATCGTGCCCCTCGTGGGGATAAATCTTTTTTGTTAACTGTAGATTTTATTGCATTGCAATCAGTTATTATTTTGAATCTAATCCCCAACAAGTAGACACGAAAGTGTTTTAATGCATTATATATAGCCAAAGTTTCTAATTCATAGGAATGGTATCGTGATTCATAGGGGCTTGTCTTTTTGTTAAAATAGGCTACAACTTTATTTAAACCGTCATATTTTTGAAGAAGTATCGCGCCATAACCTATTGAACTTGCATCAGTATGTAATTCAGTCGGCAAATCTGGATCAAAGATTGTTAATAAAGGTTCTTTTGTCAAATGGTTAATTACATAAATACGAGCCTCCTGTTGTTCCGATCCCCATTCCCACTTTTTGTTATTTTTGAGCAGTTCAGTAATACAAGCCGTTCGATGAGCAAATTCCGGTATAAACCGTCTAAAATAACTCGCAAGACCCATAAATTGCCTAACCTGTTTAACGTTTGCCGGTATAGGAGAATTAACTAGAGCAGATATCTTTTTTTCACTCGGCTTAACACTTTGATGTGATATGGTTCTGCCCAGGTATTCTACACTAGTTTCAAAGAATTTGCATTTTTTTATATTGATGGTAAAACCGGCATCACTCAAGGCCTTAAGCGTCTGGTCTAAATAATCAAGTCCCTCTGATATAGTAATAAAAGGTATTAGAAGATCATGTATGTAGACCAAAATAAACTTTAGTTCTTTCACTGCTTTCATTATGGCTTTTTGAAAAACTGAGGGGCCATTGCAAATTCCGAAGGGCATTTTCAAAAACTCGTATTGATAAACGAAGTATATTTGATAGCATCCGGCGCCACAGGAATTTGGTAAAACCCGTTCTTCATATCAATAGATATAAAATAATGTGCTTTTCCTAGGCGATCTATCTGGTCTTCGATGAGAGGGAGAGGGTACCGTTCTTTCTCTATAATTTGATTTAATGCCCTATAGTCAACACATAATCGGTCGCTGCCGTCAGTTTTTTTTACTAATAATACAGGGCTAGCAAATTCAGAATCACTTTCTCGTATTATGTTTTTATGAAGTAAGTCATTGACAATATTTTGTACCTTTTCTCTCTCGATCGGAGCCAAACGATAGGGCCGATAATTAATGATTTTGTTACTTTTTATTAATCGAATATTTAGTTGACCTGTCTTTACTGTACTCATATTGTTATCTGTTGGTAAAATAGAAGGATATCTTTTAAAAATATTGACTATATTGTCCTGCAAAGATTTTTCTAAGTGTTCAAGTTGCATCATAAGATCATTAAACTTCGACTCATCTTCAACTATGCAAACTTGGGGCTGAGACTCATTATTTTTAATTAGTACCAAATTACTACCCGTAGAATTGGTCACTATTGCTACGTCACTATTTTGTACCGCATTACGCCCAATTAAACAATCATAATGTAAATCGATATCCCTGGCTACATATAATTCTAATTTGATACATACTTCATGGATTTGAACCGTCAGATTTATGGTAGCAAAAACATGTAGCTTTCCATTACCGACCCCGTCAAGACATAAAGAACAAGGTAAGAAGGGACACCCAAGGCGCTTCGCCACCGATTATTTAATCTAAATATATAAAAGAAGAAACTGACTGACTGACTGACTGACTGACTGACTGACTGACTGACTGATTGATTGACTGACTGACTGACTGACTGACATATCAACGCACAGCCCAAACCGCTGGCTCTAGATATTCCAAATTTGGCACGTAGGTTCCTTATAAGGTCGAGGGATGCACTAAGAAAGGATTTTTCAAAATTCACCCCCTAAGGGGGTAAAATGGGGGTCCAAAGTTTGTATGGCGAATCAAGATTTGTTAGACTATTTTATTCGAAACTTCACAGGAGTATTCCTAACGATAAATGAGTAGACACATGTTTCAGGTTTTTTGAAAATTTAACCCCTGAAAATCGACATGGGTATCGTATCCATTATGAGTACTTAAAGTACGCGGGCGAAGCCGCGGGAAAAGGCTAGTAATACTCAAAAAGATCCAGAATCCAATAATGATTCTATAACATTGTCATTAATACAAATTTTCGTTAATTTGCTGTCTAGTCACTTTGATTCGGTACTATTAACGTTTTTGTCTTGCTGTTGGTGAGAACGCCGAAAACACCTATCAGGTGAATGGCCCATATTTTTACAAACTGTACAAGCCACGCGATGAAAACATTTTTCGAACAGGTGACCCACTTTGTTACAAAAAGAACAAGTGGTCTTTGTCGTTTGAATGTTTTCATTCACAGACTCCTTGCTACTAGTGCCAGACTGAGAAACATTCTTAGGGCAGCGACTCATCAGGTGTCCATTCTTTCCACAAAGAAAACACGTTTTTTCCTCCCTGCGTAGATCGTTATTCAATTTACGGCATTTTATGTTATTTAAATTTACCGATTGCGCAGCAATTTATGAAGGTCTTTTTCTCGACGCCTTTTCGTAAGCAGAAAGCAATGTTATCAAATCTTGAGTGGAAACTACTGCACTATTAAGACTCGATATCCTAACGTTTACTTCAGTTATACCCCCACATACAAGTTCGATCAGCTGTGATTCCGTAAAAGCTACCTTAGTGTTACGTAACAACCTAATCTTTACCCTAGCGTATTCACAATAATAGGTATCGGCTGAATCGGAAATATACGTTACAGCTTTTGATAGTCTTTCAGAAAGATTCTTTTTCTCAGGGTATAAATCTACAATGTCTTTCCGCAAAGGGCCTTACCGGCTTGCTGAATGCTGCTACATTTCATTTCAGCACCCAGCTTTTCGATAGATTTGCACCATGCCTCCGCTCCATTGTCATTCTTTTCGGGATCGTACAACGGTAGCGCGATGTCATCGTGCCGCTGATTTGATGTCACTGCGTCGCGGATAGCTTTCACGAGGTTGTCCAAAACTGGGGTTGGCTCCATGACTTGTAAACATGAAAAAAGAAAAAAAAAAATATATATATATATATGTGAAGGGCGTGGTCTTTTTTTTTGTTTTCGTTCCAACTTCTGATGATAGAAAATTGGATAGATTACTATATGTTACCCTTACTGTTAACCAGCAAAGAAGTAAAGATGTCTACGGTTGTTTAGGCTGCTAAATGGGAGAATACTGATATGAAATAGAAAGACAAGATATAGTGATAATAAAAGGCATTTATTCAAGTTACTTACATGTATATTGACACTGACGAATTAATATCACACAATCACATATCCAATCCGGACGTTTTTGATGTAATAAACACTTGATGAACAATTTGCACATAAAACGAATCGTCTGAAGGTGTGGAGTTTAGGCAACTTAATCCTTTAGCTAAGGCTCGAGCAAAAATGTGGTGGTGGGCATCCCTTTTTATGCTAAAATCCCCACCTCCATTCGAACAAAGTTGTACAAGGTATGTTTCCGGTTATCAATTCTGACTTATATTATGTTTAATTACCATTCATATTTAAAAATAATGATTTTAAAATATATCTATCCGGTATTTATAAATTTACTTCATTAAAACAAAATTTTACTGTACAAGACGTGTTTCCGGTTATAAAAAGTTTTCCGGTTATAAAAAGTTATTCAAATTACGTATAACTCCTTTTTTATTTCTAGCCGTATAACTTAATAATAAAGTAAAAATGGATCATAAATTATAAATAACACATAAATATATATTATTTATAATTTATTATCTAACACATGCATACAGGGGTTTATCATCTTTACAGTTTTCCCTATTGTCTGCGTCGTCGTGGGAGAGGCATTCCTACCCCAATATAATTTCCCCGTCATTGCCATTACCTCTTTTGCCTTCTTCACATCAATTTCACATTTCTCCCTTTTTCTTTAACCGTAATGCCACGGAAAGAACGCCGATACAGCTTGTCGCCCCCACCGACCGCCACACATGTGTTTTAACCAAGGTATTGCGTCGAGATCCATATGAGCAGCATTTACTGAGACCACCACCATGATTTTGCATTTCTTTACCACGGTCGAAGCGCCGGTCGCGACGCCGATCGTTCATCAACTGTCTGTAAAGTGCTATAAGCAAAATCCGAAAACTTGACGGTGCTTAAATTTTTTAGGGATTGTGCGGAGTTAAAGCCTCAGATTGACGTCAGAACTAAACATAGTTGGCTGTAGGTGTAAACGCCATCTTCCGTGCCCCGCGCCGTCTCGCTAATGGCCCGGCGTGTCGAAACGCGACGGAAGCCGCGACGCGCGCTTTGTTACCAAACACTAATGAATGCAGGATGTCTTTGCCGATTTCGTAAGCTCTCCTTCCGCGTTAGAAATACCTCAAGTTTTCAAAAATGTCTAATAATGTTCTTGGATATTTTACGTCGTGAACAAAGTGTTAGGATGGAAGAGAAAACAGCTCATATACGAGTAGGTTCAGCGAAAAAGAATTACTTTCTTAGGGTTATTTAAATAATTAAGAACCTATGGATCTTATTATAAACAACCCCATCATATCACCCCGAAAACCTAACCTTTGAATAATTACTCTACTCAAAAGTTCCTAAACTATATTGTCCTTTTCATCCCATCTTAGTATCCTTTAAGCTTCTCTCTTTCTAGACTTGGTTTTAATAGTAGATTGTTTGACAAGGGTCTAAAGTAGGCCATATCACCACGAGGTGGTTAAATTGTGCGAGTGGTAATATGGCTTTTAGACCAGAGTAATGCATACTATTTTTCACTTCGATTGCGAGAAAATAAGATAAAAATACTTATTATTTACGCACAATAACTAAACTAAGGTGAAATTATGGTTTAACTTGACGGTCTTTAATTTTTTTAACTTCTTTGACACAGATACAAAATATAAACACCGCGAATAAATGCCACAGACGACGGTATAATTAGCTCTTTAAACACTCTTTAAAGCGCTTCCAAAAATTTAAATCTTTTTAATAAATTGTGAAGTAGGGACTAAAAAAGACCTCATGTTTTGAGAAATAAATTGCGTTTTTTGATTGGTCGATTTTAACATTGCTGTATTCTGATTGGTTGATACTAAATACAATGTTTTTTTTAAGGACGTAAATTATTTACACAGTAAGTATACGCACCAAAAAAGTATCTAGTTCCGTTCCGATTAACTTTGATATGTGTTGTGATTGGTGGATTTAATATGGTGAAGTGTTCCGATTGATCAATTTAAAATGTTTTGTAACTCATAAATATGTATACACTAGCTTTTGCCCGCGGCTTCGCCCGCGTACTAAAAGTACTAAAAAAGAAGGTTCTCAGTTTGACCCGTATGTTCGTCCGCTTGTCCGTTTTTATTTCGCATTTGGCTGAACCGATTTAGATGCGGTTTTCGTAAAAGTGTTTTTTACATTCTGGAGGTTTCAGTATACCACGGTTTGGTGAAGGCGGTTCCCTTATTTTTTTCAAGAAATGATTGTAATCATTGTTGAATGTAATACGCCAGCAACCACTTTCTACTAAAAGAGATTATGATAAATGCAGATTTCTACTCTTGAATAGTAGCTTTACCCTGCGACTTCGTCTGCGTGGAATTAGTAATCCACCCTCCTTTTTATCCGCTTAAGGAATAACTTCTGGGATAACAACTATTATATATCCTTCCCAGGTACTCAAACTGTCTCCATACCAATCATCTAAATAGGATCAGCGGTTAATAATTCGCCATGCAAACTACCAACCCCTTTTCTACCCCTCTAGGATTGTTTTTTGGGACAAAAACTGTCCTTTATTGTTTGCCGGGACTCACACTATATCCACAACAAATTTTATCTAAATCAGTTCGCGGTAAAAATTCTCCATACAGACCTCCAACCCCCACTTCACCCTCATAGGGATTTATTTTCGGGATAAAAACTGTCCTATTTCGTTTCCCAGGACTCAAACTATCTCTTTACCACGTTTTCCTCATACAAACTTTCAACCCCTATTTCACCTATTTACTTACTTAAGTGTTGATATTAGGAAGAAGAACTATCCTTATCCTTTCCCGATACTCAAACTATCTCTATACTAAGTTTCATCTAAATCGGTTCAGTGGTTAAAAATTACCCATTCAAACCTCCAACCCCCATTTTACCCCTTAACCTTAAGGATTGATTTTCACGTTAAAAACTATTTTATGTTCCTTCCCGGGACTTAAATATACCAAGTTTCATCTAAATCGGTTCAACGTTTAAAAATTCCCCATACAAACTTTCGAACCCCATTTCACCCCTTGAAGTGTTGATTAAAACTATCCTAATCCTTTTCCGATACTCAAACTATCTGTAGGTATACCAAGTTTAATCTAAAGCGGTTCAGCTGTTCAAAAATTCCCATACAACTTCCAACCCCCATTTCACCCCCTTTAGGGTCGATTTTCGGGATGAAAACTACCCTATGATATTTCCCGGCATTTAAACCATATCTATACCAAGATTTATCTAAACCGGTTCAGCAGCTTAAGCGTGAAAGCTAACAGACAGACAGACTTTCGCATTTATAATATTAAATTCTAATATTAAATTCATTTACGAAATTTCATCGTCGTCGGTTCAGCGGTTAATATTTCGCCATACAAACTACCAACCCCTTTTCTACCACTCTAGGATTGTTTATCGGTATAAAAACTATCCTATATTGTTTCCCGGGACTCAAACTATATCCATACCAAATTTTATCTAAATCGGTTCGCTGTTAATAATTCTCCATACAAACCTCCAACCGCCATTTCACCCCTTTAAGGGTTGATTTTCGCGATATAAACTATTTTATGTTCCGTCCCGGGACTAAAACTGTCTGTATACCAAGTTTCATATCTCATAAATAGGTTCAACTGTTAAAAATTTCCCATACAAACTTCCAACCCACTTTTCACCCCTTTCAGGATTGATTTTCTGGATGAAAACTACCCTATGTCATTTTCAGGCTATGCGTATACCACGTTTTGGTGAAGGCGGTTCCCTTATTTTTTTTAAAGAAATGCTTGCAATAATTGTTGAATTGTTACGCCAGCAACGACTTACTACTATTAAGAGATCATGATTAATGTAGATTTCTACTCTTGAATAGAAGCTTTTCCCCGCGACTTCGTCTGCGTGGATTTAGTAATCCACCCTCCTTTTTAACCGCTTAAGGAATGACTTCTGGGATAACAACTATTATATATCCTTCCCCAGAACTCAAACTATCTCCATTTGTCAGTTAGTCAGTCAGTTTCTTCTTTTATATATTTAGATTAGATTGTAATTTGGCACAAACACTTTCATGTCCACAATATTAAACTTCCAAATCGATGTCATTTTCGTAATTTACGTCCCAAAAAACCATAAAAACGACACCCATATTGATATTTAGACATTTCCACCCCATCGCACCCCAACAGGAGAGATGGTATTTCACGTCCACTACGTTAGATTTTAAAATCGTTGTTGTCAGCGACCCGACCCGATAAACCATAGAAACAAACCCATGTTGATTTTTAGACTTTGTCACCACATTTCCCCCTTTTAGGGGTTGAATTCTCAAAAAACCTGCAACACGTATTTACTCATTTATTGTTAGAAATACTTCTGTGAAGTTTCGAATAAAATAGACTAACTAATCTTGTTTCCCGATACAAACTTTGGACCCCCATTTCACCCCCTTAGGGGATGAATTTTGAAAAATCCTTTCTTAGTGCACCCCTAGACCTTATAAGGAACCTACGTGCCAAATTTGGAATCTCTAGAACCAGCGGTTTGGACTGTGCGTTGATAGATCACTATGTCAGTCAGTCAGTCAGTCAGTCACCTTTGAGTTATATATATATATATATAGATATGAGCCCTAGAGGCTAAATGTACTACTTTAGTCCGCCTTGGTAAGCATAATATGACACACTTTTTGAGCATGAGAAGTGAAAATTATATTCCTTTTGATATTCCTGCGCTTTCCTTTATCATTAAAACGTGGTTGTTTACAGTTCAGTTTGAGTTCTCAGTTTAATTATGATTCGTCTCGAGTAGATCTAATATCGGAGTTCCTGCAACTAAGATGCGTCAGGTTCCTTTGATGTTCCACGGGGAATGGAACAGATATTAATAGTCACTATGCAGTTGCTTTTGACGAGCGTATATATTTTGACAGGAACGGTATGAATGGATTGGTTAAAATCAGAGTAGGTAGAAATCAGAGTACTTAGTTTTTCGAAGCTCCTTCTTAATCAATCCGAGTCGTTATTATTAAAACCACATTAAAACCAAGGAAAGAAATCCTTTAGTTTTACAGAGCGTACAGACTTACTTACAGTGAAAAAGTATGTCAGGATTGACAGGCATATTCAAAACGCCAAATGTAATCGGTTGGGAAGATTTACAGATGTGCAACTTGCGGAAACTTTCCAAATAATTGGAAATGTTTCCGGAAATTTCAAGAAAATATCACATGAACTATAGAAAATTGGAAATTTAAGAAAATCTAACGAAAATGAGAACGAATATTTCGAAATTTTGGAATTACAAGTGACGTTCATTTTCTGCTTGTTGTCTTATTGGTCACTTAGGTATCCTTATATCTTACTTTTAATATAAATTATGTATTTTGTTACAGACTGTTCAAACGTTTCTTCCAAAGGTTTTTTATTGACAACTAAAGTTAATAGGGATGATGACACATGTTGAATTATGCATTAAAATTTAGTTGATAGGATGCAAAATGATCAATGTATCCAAATAAAGTAAATATTAAAAAAATCTATTGAAATTTTTCAAAGACTCCAAAATTTTACGATTTACTAAAGTACGAAATTTAAAAAACAATGATATTATTCGATTTTTAAGATTTAACTGTAAATTAAATTGTATAGCCACCATATTCTACATAAACGCAAGATATCACTGTAAAATTCAAAACTTCATAATCTTTCCATATTTTAAACAGGGTGACTATTTAATCATGACGTTACTTTTGCACGTCATTTTGTTACGAGCGTTTTGAGAATCAAATGCAACTTTTGTGTTTCTTTAACGCAATTTTTTTTATTTTATACCACGACGGTGGCAAACAAGCGGACCGCCTGATGGTAAGCAGTTTCCGTAGCCTATGGACGCAATTGGTCCCATATAGACATTTGATCCCCACAACAAAACAAATCGATTGATACCATACATGTTTTTTAAAAATCATGCATGCCTATTACAACACAGTTAGACATGTAATCAAATGTGACTCATCTGATTCCCAGAACGAATGTAGGTATCCTGGCCAAGCCATAGCCAATTAGGTCACGATTTTACCCGAGCCGCGCACCAACTGGGCCGCTTCCGCCACCAAATGCCTATTTACAGACCGACAGAAATACCTGCAAAATTAACGTTGCAGTCAGATGGATGCGCCTGCGACGGTGTTCCAAATTTAAACCGAATTCGAATCGGCTGGAAACAAAAGACGGTTGAAATACAGGATCTAAACACGCGCGTTATGTTTGAATTCGGATTGTTTCCGCTCGCGTTTGAATGGCGAGAGTTGAAAACTGACGTTTGGTTTGGGTTTCGGGCCGTTGAAGTTAGGTTTGCGATGTTTGGAGTGGTGGAGGTGCGCGAGAGTGGAGTGGAGTGTGTTCGCGGACGGCGTGTCGCGAGTCGTGTCGTGCGTCGTGCGTCGTGTCGCGTGGGGCGTGTGATGTGACCGTGTTGTTGTTGACTGTTGTGACGATGACGATGATGTTCAACGGGCTGGTGTGTGTGGATTCCGATAATAGTGACTTTGCTAAAGTGAGTGATGGAGTGATACATTAAAAAGGATACATTTTCGATTTAGTCACTGTGAATAGTTTGTGAAAATTAAATAAGCATTAATTAAAATATGTACCTACTCGTACCTACCTCATGCCTACAGCCTACCTTTTTAAATAAAACTCAAACACGTTAGTTTAACAAAGAAAATTAAATTATTTATAATTGTTAATGTTATGTTAATGTTGAACTACCTGTAGTTTATTTAACTTTATTTTTCTTTAAATTTCGCTTAGTCTTTTACATGACTTACCAAATCCCTTACATATATATGTACATAAATGCCAAGTCGAGCACGGCCGTACCATCCTTTTCCCGAAGCCATTCAGGCTACTTTCGACCCCCATCTACTTCTATTGTCGATAACACTAGAAGGCTGAAATTTCTCTGACCAAGAGGCCATATCACAAGGAAGATATATTCCCAAAATCATTGAATTTCAACATATACTTTAAGAATTATAGGAAGTCAAAATTTCTTAATTTTGTCACTGACTCACTGATCACGATCATCGTATATGTAAGATACTTCGAGCAGTCCCACAAATTCCAGATTTTGAACACTTCTAGGGTTTAGGCTATAAAGCCACTGAAAATTTAAACATACTGCAATATCGGTCGGGTTCTAGTTTTATAAACCGCACAGTTAACATTGTAATCCCATATTAATATACAACGTGTTACACCCAAGACTAAAACCTGAAAAGTGTTTGTTCAGAATCGAGAGTGGAATCAATTGAAGTGTATCTTAATATGGGTATACTTTTTCTTGAATTTTCCAGTTTTTTACGTGTCGAGTCTAAAAGTTTGGAATACTACAGTTTACTATTCTATAGAAGAGGTTAGGAGATAGAGTTTTATTATTTAATAAAGGCTCGCAGCTTTTACAAATTTGTTTTTTCACTGTAAATAGTAGGTATCATGTAGGTTGTCATGATCAAAGTATGTCATCTTATATCATGTCATACAAATTGACAAAGTAGGTTGATAGGTTGACATGACATGACATGACACATGTAGAGATGTGACAACATCGAGTGTAGAGTTAACAATTGAATAAATGTGCAAGGAAAACTAAAAATACGAATATCTTTCGAAATAATTACCTAACTGATTGAAAAAGAAATACTCTAGATTAAACAGCAATAATAAAAATTATTTGGGGTGTCTGAGGTTATTAGTGGCTCAAGTAATACGTTGTATATATGTATAAGCTTGGAAATTTTTGATAAAACTTACTACACTGCTCATTATAGATATGCCAGTTGAACACGCGTCAGTACTTAGGTACAGGTCCCCGAGAGGGTTTAATTGAGCGTCGTAAATAGTACGCACAGTGTCCAGTACCGGTTTACCAGCCACGTGTGTGTGCGTGCTTGCAGGACAGCGGCGGCGGCTCCAGCTGCGCCGGCGCCTGCGAGCGCTACTACCGCGACAAGCTGCTCGCGACGCTACAAGTGGTAAGTTTGTTTTATTCTACTACGACAATAGCAAACAATTAGCGAACGCCGCAGCCTGCGGTCACTTATTGCCACCCCAGTCGAGTCTCATGCGCGTTACCGACCCATCAAGTTTACAAACATTCGTTGTATTGCTAAGTTAAGAGACAAATAAGGCCCCCTGCACGCAGTGCGTCCTTTGTGTTAACCTGCCTCTTTTATTACTTATTTTTTATCAACAGAAATTAATGTTTTTCGTCCAGTAGCCTGTATGTGGCTATAATAACATTCAAAATTGTCACTAGACTTGACAAATCATAAAAACCCTTCTATTTTGGGACGAAGGAAAAAAACGACTTCCAATATCTCTACGGCCGGATGTCATTTATTTCATTTCATCCCAATAACTTATTTTTAAATATACCCATTCTAGGTATGTTTTTTGTGTAACTCAATTTTTATGGTTCTGTAGTGAAAATGGCATAAACAGAACCATTCTATAGTTTTGTCATGTCTGTATGTTGGTTTGGTATATCACAGCCATTTTATTTGTAAACTAAGCGTTATATTAAATTGTTGAAAGTTTACACAGATGTGTGTTTATTGTGCGGCTACTTTTGTAGTTAAATTGTTGAAATAAAATTTAATATTGAAACAAGGAAAAGGGAAAATACATAGAAGTAGGGAATACCTAAAAACTTCACCTTTTGATATACCCTAGTCCGTGGATATACCAATTTGTCACTAATTTTGTTCTGTAACTGGTGTCCCTAGTTGGAAAACAAGGAGGAGACCATCCGCGTGCAGGGCTGCAGCCTCGGTGTCGCGGAGGACCGGATCGCGGAGCTCTCGAAACGGGCCACCGAGCTGCGGCGGGAGCTTGATCTCAAGGCGCGCGAGGTACATACCACCATCACCACCACCTACCACCACACATCTCTTCTCTTCTTCTTCCTCATTGAGTATGGGCCCACTGTTGTGCATACGCCTCTCTAATTTTTCTCCAAGAACCCCGATTCATGGTTTCACTCCTCCAGAGTGGGCCCGCAATATTTTTAATATCGTCCTCCCATCTGGTCTTGTAGAACGAGGTCTCGATGCTAGGACACGCTGGCTCCACGTTCCGTCATCTCGGTGATAAACGTGGCCGGCCCAAGCCCATTTCAAAGCAGCAAATAGTTTGGTTTAGGCTAACTAGACGAAAAATTAGGAGGTGATCTGCCAGAGTGTCGCAGCCATTGCAGACTAATTAGAGTAATCAAGACTATTTTTGACTTAAGAATAAGAAAATACAGTCAATACGCAGTCTACCTAATTCAAGAACCTTGCACAGGTTAGTCTTGTAAGCTAAGTCTAACCAGTGCACGGTTATACCTGTGCATAGGCGAATTAAAAATTACGTAAATAAAATTAGCTATCAATAATTAGAATCTCTTTATCTAGCTGACTCAGCTACGGCAGTTTGCAGACAGCTGCCGAGTTGACAAGAGCGATGCGTGCGTCACTGCGGAGGTAAGAATAAGTTAAGGTTTAGAACATGATACTATTGGTGTATCTTATTTTTAAGATGCTTAACGTTTAACGCTTTATATATAAAAAAAAACAATAAAAATCGTCGTCGTACGTGGCTCTGTGATTAGTGAGTGGTGTTGTAGGAAGTGGACAGCAAACGGCTGGTGCACACGCTGCAGAACAACCTGGCCGCCGTCACAGACCTCTACCGGGAGTGCTTCTATGAAGTAAGTAACAGCTTTCGCCTTATAATGTATTTACCTTTAGGTTCCATAGGTAGAGTCGACGTCAAAGATATGTTTACACTTTTGTACCTTATTAGTATTACAATGGAGTAAGTGTAAACATAAATCTTTGACGTCGACTGTACTACATAGCATCTGTCTTCTCAAATTAACTTAGAATGGGACCTAAAAGGAAAAAGGAAGGAAGGGTTTATAAATCCTCCTCTGAAAAGATTAAAAAAATAATTTGGGAGACCTGTCTATCTGTATGTGTCCGCGAATCATTAATTCCGGTGCAATGAACTAATGGTAGGAGAAAACAAGGTATGGCCATGGCCATAGTAATGTAATTTATTTAAATTTACCCCAAAACATTAAGTCTGAAAACCAAAGTGGTGTCTGTGACTTAGTGATGGCTATACCTTGTTTTCTTCTATCATGGAACTAGGTAGTAAGAATAAGAACTATCAAATGCCTAATCATGGCAGATATAAATAGTGTCAGCAATATATTTGATGATTATGCGATTGCTTTTGTAGGCGGCCAAACAGGAGGAGTTGATAGACATGCTCAGGAAGTCGTACTTGGACGTGCGGCTGATGGAGAGGGACAAGTCGGACAGGATCGCGCGGCTGCAGCGCGTCGTCGACACGCAGAAGCGCGCCGTCGAGCAGTGCCAGGTCACTACGATGTGTTTTAAAGGACATGCCATCCACACTTAGAAGCTATCAACCGACTTCAAGATTTCGATGGAGGAGATTATCAATTCGTCGGGATCTTTGTTTTTTTTTTTGCAATTTTTACGTATGTTCACCGATTATTCGAAGACGGCTGGACCGATTTGAAAAATTCTTTTTTGTTTGAAAGAGTATACTTTACAGTGTAATCAGGTCAGGATCTGATGATGGGATCCCGGCGAAATCGAGGGAACTCTTCAACTATTATAGGCACGCCTATGTATATAGTGATTTGAGTATTATTTTTACAGCAGCTCGAGCATTTGCTTTTGTAAAGGTGCATGCTAAGTGAAGTCGGTTTTTTTTGTTTAAAATTATTTTTAAGTAAAAAATGGATACATACATTTTGAATAATACATAATGTCAAAATAGGTACAGAAAAGTGTCAATAATGTTAGTAAAAATTACGGTTCACTGTTCCTTTTTTTTTAAAGGAGCACTAGTAAATTTAGAATTCAATTTATAAAATACGCAAACACTATTTGACACTGGAGGCAGACTTCGGAAACAGGTGCATTCACTGCATTTCATTCGTACCTACTGCAAAAACTGTTACAAAAAGCTACCTTTCTTTCTGGGATACGGTAAAAAAGGGATTGAAAATAAAAAAATGCGGGAAACGACAGAAACTATTATCATAGTGCTATATTTATCACCGTCAACCGGATGGTGATGGAACTTTGAACCGTAACCGAAAGTATTAGTGACGAAAATGTACAGTCGCCATCAAATATATCGGAGCGGCCAAGGTACCCAAAATATCTGGACATGTACTTTATCGCCTTGACAATAGAGGCGTTGTTTAGATATTTATGACCACCTTGGCCGCTCCGATATATCTGATGGCGATTGTACCTACAGTTTTTATTTCGATTACTCCATTGTCCAATTTATGTTTGTCCTTTTTGCAGGACGTGGTAAACGAAGTGGAGAGCCTGAAGTCCGAGATCTCCAGCTTCTTGAACAGCTCCAACAACGACTCGGTACTCCTCTGACTCTGCATGAGCCACTAACCCTTCTTCCACTAACACTATCATATCAGTTGTTTATTTTAAGTAGTCTTGTGTTAAGTTAACATGGTACCTACTCTATTGCTTTATGTACCCAAGTAGTAAGAATAGGGATGATGACACTTGTTGAATTATGCAATAATATTTAGTTGATAGGATGCAGAATTACCAATATATCCCAATAATGTGAAAATTAAAAAAATCTATTGAATTGGTTCAAAGGTGTCATGCTTCAAAATTTTTCAATTTTTTAAAGTACGAAATTTAAAAAAAACCATTCGATTTTTAACATTTTACTGTGAAATAAATTGTATGGTAACCATATACATAAACGCAATATTTCACTGTTAAAATAACAATTTCATGATTTTTCCATACTTTAAACAGGGCGACAATATGATCGTGACGTCACTTTTGCACGTCATTTTGTTAGGAGCGTTCCGAGAAACAAATGCAAATCTCAGACTTATAGTCTAATTTCTGACTTTTGTGTTGCTTTAACGCAATTGGCCGCATAGGTATAGATAGACATTTGATCCTGACAACAAAACGAATCGATTGATACCATACATGAAAAGAATTCACCATGCCTATTAAAGGAGCGCATGTAAAAAATATTTCACAGTCAAATAATTGCCTGTTAATTTTAATTCGCTTATGGATCTGTTTTTCTACGTTTGACAATGTCCTCTGTGTAGAACTTTTTACGTTAGTATTGTACTGCATGAACCGTGTGTGTATCGAAATAAAGCATTATTTCCTACTGGTTGTTTCATTGTAGGGTATGTGGGAACGCGGGTCGGAGAGCCCTGATGTCGGCGAGGAGTTGGCAGACATCCTTGACCAGCTGCGGCAGCTGCAACACATGCTCACTGTACGTTTCTGTGTATGTGTGTGTGTTTATGTGCTTTCTGTTTGATTAAATCGTACATGTGAAACCGCAGAGGGCAGGATACTTGGGGCCTCTGCTCTACTTTTATGGTGCTTACCATAAGAATAACTTGGACCGTTTTAACCTTTTGAACGCCAAGAGCCACTAAATCGGTCCTGTGCTGTCGTGCCTGCCACGCCAACGATCACTAAAGTGGCTATGGCGGACGCTGTCAAAGCAATTGTCCTGCTGACAGATAAGGTTTATATTCGTTATTCACTAGTCGAGATATTGGCGTGTAGGCCACGTCTTGACGCGAGAGAGAAAGCGTTCTAAAGTTTAAAATATAATGTTTGTATGTACAGTCAAGTGTAAAAATATGGGTGTACTCATCTTACTCAAAAATATGTCCCATAGTATCTTATTCCGTTGTAATAAGTGCGTAGTACCATATTTATGAAACGATTTTTTCGATACGTATTTTTGCACTTGACTGTACATGTCTTACTTTTTTCTTTTTCTGTTTACAGTCTGACTGCACATGCGGCCTAGAGGAAGAAAATACGGCATTGAAAGAAAGAAATAGAATGCTGGAGGTAACTGTCTAAATGTAATAACTTTGATAAACACAGATGCAGCGTTGTGATCAGTTAATATAAAATCACACAATTACTGTTCTAGGGTGAACTCGAGCAAGTCAGGCAAAGAAATAAGGAGCTGGATGGATGCCTGCGGTGCATAAATCAGCAGCATGAAAAACAAATTAAAGAAAAGGAAAGACAGGTAAGCAGCACGTTTTGATAACTTTATAATATATATTTTATACTTCATAAAGAACTTGGGGTAATACAAATATGTACATCACGTGGAGAAAATATATGCTTACCTTATATTAATACGTTTTTGTCGCCATTTTATGATACAGGTTCAGGAAGCTGTGAAAAAGTTGGAGGAGGCGGAAAATACTTGCAATGAAAAAGGCAAGGCTTGCGAGAATCTCAAGAGGCGGTTACAGCAGACGCAAGGTAAGTTTATCGTGTGCTGCTCTGCGGCGGCGCCACCATTATTAAAATCAATTAATTATATGGTGAAATAATGTACGTCGAACGTACACCATGTACGTATGATGTTTATGGCTGTACAGTCGAGGACAAAGAGATGTATACACTTTTGGACCTTATTACAACGCAATAAGGTCCAAAAGTGTATACATCTCTTTGTCCTCGACTGTACCTGCATCGGGGAACGAAATAATGGGCATTGATTGTGGCGCCGCTGGGGAGCATACTCTGCAGCGGCGCCACTTAGAACTCATAAATAGAAATGATATTTGCTATTTTTTGCGTACATAAGTTCCGAAAAACTCAGTGGTACAGTCAGCGTCAAATAGATAGTAGCAGTCTAAGTTGCCAAATATATCGTAACACATCCTTACTGCCATCTGCCAAATAAGGATCTGTACCGATATATTTGGCTACTTTGGACGCTACTATCTATTTGACGCTGACGGTACGAGCCGGGGTTTGAACCCGAGACCTTCGGATTGAAAGTCTGACGTCTTACCGTCACCAGCCACCAGCGCTCTGCGTTTATTTTTGTTCTTTTTCGTTCTGTTACTGTGTTTGTACTTCCGTATCAAAATAAACATAATTATAGGCTTTTAAGCACTATCATAAAACTGTTCTCATTTAATACCCACACTAGACTACAGTATATTTTTCATGCCAAATATGGTAAATATACGTTTAAAAAAGTTTAAAGTTTTTTTTCTAACCATAAATATTTTAAAAAGAAATTTAAAAAAAAAAACGTAACGTGCCGTATTTTGTAAAACGCTTCGTTTGCTTGGCTGTTTATGATTTTTCCTTGGCCCCTATAGTTTTATAAAAATATGGATATGTCAGATTTTTTAAAAGTTTATCGTAGTCGTAGCGAAAAAATTGTCGAAGTGTACGATGCTATTTGAAATTTGGTAAAATGGTGGAACAATAAACTATGTATATACATAAGTATATGATGGTTTAGTGTCACGAAATATGTAGTATATTTCAATTAGTTTGTACTGATGCTGGCATGTAGGTAAATCTGTTTCGTTGTATAAAAAGTTACATGTTGAACTTATAATGAAGCGTGCTAAATGCGTATCAGTGTGCCTAGAAGAACAAAAAGCTGTATTTCAGAAACATAAATACTTATTTGAAAGTGTGAAGAAGTTACCGTCAAGTGAGAGTAATGTTTTTAAAGACATTAGCAAGGAGCTATCATTTCGTATGACACCGAAAGCATTGTACCTATCAGCTAAGAGACATTTTATTGAATTTTTTTGTGATGAAAATCTAAAAGATAATAACGATTCTAACACGGCTGAATCAGTTAGTATTGAATACGATCTAAGTTCTAGTGACGATAGCAATAATCATATTGACGTTGAGTCATTTGAAGTTGATTGCGATTCTTGGCATAAGGTAAAACCTATACTAGTAACTGGCACAAGGAATGATATAACTAAGCATGGAGTGATTCACAAAAGGAGGAAAAGAATGCCTAAATCAAAGTGGACAAACATTTTCAGTGAATGGATTTTGTGTAACACGACTAATCGTTGCATTTGGGCTTTTAAAACTAGCTCAGTGACTGATGATTATCATATGAAATGTGCAGGTAAATGTAAATAATGCAATGGCAAAATTAATATTTCAACTACCGGAAATAGTAACAACGTTACATTAACATGTTCCAAGGTGTCGACGAAAATATTATTCATAGATCAAAAGTTAAGAATAAATTGACTTCTCATGCAATAGAAGAAATGGCTTCACAATCGCAAAACCAATATCCAATTGTCGTGCGAAACAAAATGATTAATAGCTGTGTACAGAACGACGGGAACCGTGAACCACCCTTTATTCCTAATTTAAAATCTTTGCAAAATGTAAGAAACCGATACGACAGTGCGAAACGTTTCCACAAAATAGTTGTTTTGGCCTTATGGATAATGTCCTTTACGGATCCATGGGTAAATGTCATCCGAACCGTTTCTTTGCAGCCATTTTTTGTTCATTACTGGACCGAACTTCAGTTACAAGTTTACAAAAAGATATCTTCTTACGCACGTGCTGTCTTAAGCATCGACGCAACAGGTTCAATTTTTAAAAAAATTTGCCCTCCTGATCCTACAAATGCTTATGAAAGTAAACACTTGTTTTTGTACGTAGTGATGCTAAAACTTGAAGGTAATTCGGTGCCAGTAACTCAAATGATTTCGGCCACCCAAACTATGGATAATATATTTCAGTGGTTAAAAAAATGGACCGGTGCAATGAAAATACCGAATGAAGTCATTTGCGACGACTCAGCCGCCATAATCGGAGCTGTTGTGAACGCGTTTACCAGATTTTCGACAACTCGGAAATATTTATCACACTGCTTTAATGTACTGGAACAACAAGAGCGTTGTCAACTTACTTGCTTTTTAAGATTAGATACATCAGCATCACACTTCTTGAAAACTTTGTATGGTCTGCAATGTTTCAAGTTTGTCGATATTCGTGTTAAGAATTTCTATGTTAAATGCTTATTACGACTGAAATCGTGCACAAGTTTTGAAGTAGCGAAAACTATAATTCAAAATGTAGTCATCAGTATCAGAAATTTGATAGATTTTTAAAGGACGGTAGCAAAAGTAAATGCGACGAAGCTAGACATATATTGAAGGATCTTGGAAGCACATGTGAAGTATCCGTTAACATTGAAGACCATGAAGATATAATTAATACCGACGAAATGGAATATGAAAGCTTTTCGAACGCCTTTGTTGTATGGTTTGATGAAATTGTTGATGCTGAAACTATTTGCTCTGATTTAACTGAGACAACGGACTTTGAAAATATATAC
Organism: Pammene aurita; assembly: GCA_947086415.1. Lineage (NCBI taxonomy): Eukaryota > Metazoa > Arthropoda > Insecta > Lepidoptera > Tortricidae > Pammene > Pammene aurita. Next base: position 44,025,804 of record OX352293.1, on the reverse strand, counting down.
TATTTGCCAAGTTTTGTAAAATGTTTTCGCAAACTTGTGCTTAGATTACCTCTTTGGTCGAATGTAATGCTTCCATACATTCGAAACTATTTAGAAATATCCGATGTTGCTACTAGCAGCAATGTAGAGAGCTACTTCAAAAATATTACAAGTTTATTGTTGCATAGTAGAAGTCAATTGATGCGCGTAGATGATTTTATCATGAAACACACGGAGTACTTGTCGGGAGAATTAAAAGCAGCAAACTGTGCCAATTTCCAAGGAAATTGTTACAAAAAAGATGATAGAGATTTGAAAAATAAAACAAACCATGAAAACAATAATTCAATAAAAGGTGACTTCACTAAAGAATCCGTATTCAAAAACAATCATAACTTAGAAGAAAACTGGCGAAACAAAACAGAGAAGCAAAAGACCGTATCATTAATGGAAAAAATAAAGCCCAAAATGAAAGAAACGGAAATAATAATTATACCTAATGGAAATATTATAAACGTCGTCATTACGAATACTTGCGCGTTTGATGCCATACTTAACGCTTTGGTAGTTATTTGTACTGATTATGTTAGTATTTAAATGTTTATAAATTTCTTGAACTCGGCATTTTGCAGACTGGTTTCTGTTTTAGTACATAAAGATATTTCTGTAAACTCTTTAGTAAGTAGGACAGAAATCTTAAAAAAAGTATTTCCAAATTAAAAAACAAGGTAGTCTTGAATTAATTGATTGCAATTGCAACGTAACATATATTCTAAAAAAAATTTGATCGATGATATTTTTAGTGCAACTCTCTCTAAAGTGTGTTCTGGATGTAAAATGAGTGTATCGAGAAAAATTTCGATTATTTGAATATTTTAATATTATCAGATAGCGGAGTGGCGTCGTTAAATCAATCGGCGTCGTCGATGTTGGAAAAGGAAGTTTCTGATTGTAATAATAGTAATTGTACTGGCAAAGTATACACAGAATATTGTATTTCAAATCACTTAATATTTTTTGAATTAGATCTCAATGTACGTCTGTATGACATTCCTGTCGCGAATATCGCGAAGCAGTTCGTGCTTGCCGGTTTTTCGGATAGATGGCGGTGGCAGTCACGTTCGATCTCAGTATCGCTTTTAGTATGGACGGATTTTTTATGGGTGGGTTGTAGGGTAGATACACGGACGACGGTAGGAGAAGGTTGTGCGCGAACAAATCAATGGTAAGCGCTTTAATATTTATCTTTCTACTCGTATCAGTTCATGGACTTTCTTACTGTGTTATTATGATGATCATGTGTCTTGTGTTATTTACCAGCGTGTATCAGAGCTCAGAGAGATCTTTGATCCCAGTGAGTTGTCAATGGTTATGAACTCAGGGTAACCATAGTGAGAGGAACGGGGTCGCTGTACGGGGAGGTGGAGGCGACTATTCAGCCCAAGATGGATAATCACGGGAGGCTCATGTCCGTAGTAGTAATCAAAGGAGATATCGTCAGCTCACACCATCAACGTCCAGGCCGTGTCTACGTATAGTACCTGCGTGTCCGTTAACATATTTATATCATTCGTATTCTCTAGTCAGTAAACGCATCGGCTCAGTATACCAGAAAAACATGGTGAAGCTGACGACATGGTGGTGATGTGCTGGGATTGGTTAGATCCATCCGTGCCATATTTAAGTCAGCTAAATTGAAAGTCCGACCTAATTGACTTTATGTATATTCGCATTGCAATTTTGCTTTAATTTAAAGTTTTGAAAGTAGCACTGTGTCGGTTGATACTTGTCGGGTATAGCTACACAATATAATACATAAAAGGATCAACAGAAAGGTCAGTTTCAGTTTTAAGATTATTGAGAAAATTAAAGGCAAAACAGAGTCAAATAAGCAAGCAAGCATTTACTTCAGCCCAAGTTCAGCCTATAGGAAACATTCATGGTACCGTCGTCTCAGTCAGCGGCCGAGGCTGAGCGTCGTTGTGATTAATGTTTCACGTTGTAGTGTAAATATAGTTCTAGTAACTTTGTACATAATAAAACATGTAGTTAAGACGAAAGTTTGCCTTACAATTTACTTGAAAGTTTTGAGAAATAAGTAACGGGCAATTACATGTTGAATCTAAAGACATTCTTGTTTGAGTTGAGCTTCCAACTGAGCTATAAAAGGTTATCGTAAAAAAAAAATTGAGCGTAATTCAGACGTATAATTTCGAAGTTGACTCGTTAAACAAATCTTATCAATATTTGAAGTCTATTTCTCTGGTGTAACATTCCAAAGATAGTCCGTGGCCTTATAGTAATGATAAAACAATGAACCAAATTACTATGGCAAAAATGAGATATTTATTTTACTTTGGCGGAGATAAATAACGATTATAGGATGGCTTCGAGTTTGTGAGATATAAATGACTAACGTCATCGGTACGAGCTACTCCTTAAAAGTATCCACGGAACGCTACTATGGTTAACTAGTAATATTAAGTTTGAAGAGAAGGCTAACTCAAAAGTATATTGAGCATGGGTGCAGTGGTTTTCCTTTATTGGACTGGGCGCTGTTAGTTAAGATAAGCACAAATCACAAGGAAAACGTCAATAATTATCGCGATCGTGAGAAATTATTGTGAAAAAAAACGATAATTATAAAATGTACATAAGTGAATAGAAATCAGCCTCGTAATCCGTTTTATTATTGTTCGTAAGAGTACAAATTGACCTCGTAGAAAGCATGTGTGCTCCTGTAGGGATCAGATACGTTATACGGCGTTAACACCATTGAAAATGATATCGACAAATAAAGGATGTCTTGAATTTAGGCGAATGAAAGATTTAAAATAAATATTTAACGTATCTGTCATAATTCCGTGTTTACTGTAAATTGTAATCATCATCTTTGATGCGATAAAATAAGATCCTATATCCTAATATCGTGACCCTATATTAGAACACCTTACTCTTTATTTATGTGGTACAATAACGCTATGAACACCGAGACGAAGCTAAGAGAAATAGTATGTACATTTACATGTACAATACAGTGTATGATGCTAAAAACTAATAAAAAACCTATCGAATTGTATTTATGCTTTTAACATGTACGTAACTGCTTACCATCAGGCGGACAGTATGCTTCGTTGCCACCGTCGTGGTATAAAAATATATAAATAAAGCAGAGTTTCATTTGAGTTAAGTTCGAGTCTCGTCGACTCTCCATTTATTTGGCATACCTACTGTATGTATAAAGTGCAATGCACGACAAATGATTTACTTAAATGCTTATACATCTGGTTTGAACTACAAATGTGATGCGTCACGCATAAACACGCATAAGAAGAAGTATATTGTCTTCTTTCTGAGCCGGTAAGGTAATTGCCAAACAATACCTTTTCTAAAAGAAATCCAGGCCTACATTTAGAATCAAATGGTTATTTGAAAACTTAAAAGTCGTTGTCATTGATGTTTTCTTTTGTTGTATTTCCTTGACACGAAATAATCATGTGATAAATTAAACTTATTTAAGACTAGCCTTTTCCTGCGGCTTCGCCCGCGTACTATAAGTACCCAAAAAGGATACGATACCCATGTTGATTTTCAGACTTTGTGACCACATTTGCCCCTTTTAGGGGTAGAATTTTCAAAAAACCTGAAAGACTTGTTTACTCATTTATCGTTAGGAATACTCCTGTGAAGTTTCGAATAAAATAGTCTAACAAATCTTGATTCGCCATACAAATTTAGAACCCCCATTTGACCCCCTTAGGGGGTGAATTTTGAAAAATCCTTTCTTAGTGCACCCCTAGACCTTATACGGAACCTACGTGCCAAATTTGGAATCTCTAGAACCAGCGGTTTGGGCTGTGCGTTGATATGTCAGTCAGTCAGTCAGTCAGTCAGTCAATCAGTCAGTCAGTCAGTCAGTCAGTTTCTTCTATTATATATTTAGATTAACACTTCTACGTTTGAAAAAAGCTTTGGGTTGGTACTTAGTATGTAATCGATTTGGTTGAATAGTAGTTGTCGCGCGATTACTTTAGTAACGTTTTTCTGATTTATATGAAACTAGCTCTGCCCGCGGCTCCGTCCGCGTGGAATTCGGTCTGTGTCAGCGGCTAATTCACCCCTAATTTCTCTCCCGCTACCCTGGAGGCGGAACTTGAAGTAAAGTTGACAGATGGATACGCTAGAGATATCATCCAAACCAAATCGATCCTCCCGTCAAATCAGTCTAAGCATGAAAGGTAAGAACAGGCGCGGTTGAAATTGGGGGGGGGGGGGGGGGGGACATGAAAATTTAACGCAATCTAGTGTAGTGGCTACCTAACGCTACGTACGTACGCGTGGCTACGTATAACCTGGCTGGGGATTTTCTTGAATTGGAATTAGTAATCCTTAAGGGGTGATTTCCGGGATAACAATGCAAAAAAAAACCGGCCAAGAGCATGTCGGGCGATGCTCAGTGTAGAGTTTCGTAGATGCCGCCCTGTTACAAAACATCCGTTCAAAAGGTCGTTTATTAAGGGATATTTGGCGGCGCTTACGTCATTTTACTATCCGGCACTTCCTTTCACTATGCGTTTTTGACTGATAACTCACAAACGGCTGAACCGATTTTATTCAATATAGTTCAAGAAAGTTCTTATCAGGCCTCACCAAATTTCAGCTTTCTAGTGCGAACGGAACTGAGCTAGACCGCGGACAGACATGGCGAAACTATAAGGGTTCCTAGTTGACTACGGAACCCTAAAAAGAGATAAATAGTAGTTTATGTAACAGTTACGTAATAAGGCCTAATAATTATGTACAGAAGCATATTCATATTCGGTCGGGGGGGTGGGGGGGGGGTGGAGGCGTGCCGGCGGCGGTCGGGGGGGGGCGGATTTTCATTACGTTACCGTAGTAGGTAATGAATTTTCATACGTTTTTACCACACTGTCACAGATAATACACTGATGTTACGTTACTGTTTGCAATAATGGTGATAATTACATACGGTTCCGAACGCGGAATAGAGGATTTATGATATTGGTGTAGATCAAGATATTTAGTCTTCAATGTAAGCACATTACAATGAACTAATGAACGTCAGAGAAAATTAAAATACGTGAGTGTCGTGGAACATTCGGTTGGAACGAAGTTATGTTATTTAATTTAATTTAATTTTTTACTTTTTCGTAAATTTTGTGGCTTTCATTGTTTTTTGTATTTTTTTGAAATTTTTGGTTTTTGAAGTATTTGAAATTTTTTAAATTTAGAAATTTTGCGATTTTTGACATTTTCGACATTTTTACTTTTAGGTTTTTTCACTTTTATCACTTCTCACTTTCACTTTTCACTACACTTCACTTCACTTTTTCTCTTTTTTCACTTTATTCTATTTTATATATTTTTTATTTCATTCCATTTTACATGTTTCTCAATCGTATGGGAGTCGCGTTTTCGTGACGTGACACTTTTTCGTGACGGTTACGTGACTTTTTTTCGCCTAGCCGTCCGATAAGGGACTTCGATCCAAAACTACCACCGGTTCTAACCCTACCTCTGTCCCAAGAAGTATTATGATTATTATGACCGAAAAGAAACTCGACGGGACTTATTTTTTTTAAAACAGTAATACATTATTAGATATTATTTTGTAAAGGGTCGGCAACGCGCATGTGACGCCTTTGGAGTTGCAGGCGTCCATAGGTTACGGTAGCTGCTTACCATCAGGCGGGCCGTATGCTTGTTTGCCACCGTCGTGGTATAAAAAAAAAAAAAAAAAGATCTTAAAGATACAAAATAATGCGTAGTTCTTCAAGAAGACATATCAAAACAGCTTGAGAGACAAATAATGTACCTATTGTTTAATCATAAAGAAAAATAAATCCTAATCTGACTGCTTCACAAAACGTTTGATATGTTTTCCTACCTAAACGGTCTCCTATAAATGTGAGATGATTTTGTAGTAGTTTTTTGGTTTGGGCCACGCATCTTTCTCCGTCATATATAGTCCTCGAACCTGCAATAACCCTTTGACATTCATGATATTTTGTAAACCCATGTAAACTTCCACCCCTTTTGCATCCGCTTAAGGGAATTTCCGAGATAAAACTATTTTATTTCCTTTTCCAGAGCTCAAATTATCTCCATACCAAATTTGATCTAAATCGACTCTGCGGTTAATACTTCCCTATACAAATTTCCAACTGAAAACTATCCTTTGTCCTTTCTTGAGACCCCTACTATACCAAATTTCATCTTTATCAGTTCAGCGGTTAAAAAAAATCCTAACACCAACTTCCAACCCCCTTTTCACCCCCACAAGGGTTTATTTTCGAGATGAAAACTATTCTGTCGTTTCTCGGGACTCACATTATCTCCATACTAATTTCTATTAAAAAATCTCCATACAAACTTTCAACCCCCTCTTCACTTTTATTATATGTATAGATAGATAGTTTTTATTGAAAGTACCTTTCAGGCTTCACTTCCATTATTTTTTTCAAATTTTTTGGACCTACGGTTCTAAAGTAAGATGGAGGGGGGGGGGGCTTTTTTGAAGATGAAATTATCCTTTGTCCTTTCTCGAGACCCATACTATCTCTATACCAATTTTCATCTAAATCAGTTCAGCGGTAAAAAATTCCTCATACCAACTTCCAACCCCCTTTTCACCCCCACAAGGGTTTGAAAACTATCCTATGACGTTTCTCGAGACTCACATTATCTCCATACTCATTTCTATCTAAATCGTTTCAGCGGTTAAAAATTCTCCATACAAATTTTCAACCCCATTTTCACCCCCACCAGGGTTGATTTTCGGGATTCAAACTATATATTATCCTTTCCCGGGACTCAAACTACTACAAAATTTCATCAAAATCCGTTCAGCCGTTTTCACGTGATGCGCGGTCAAATAAACAGACAAACAGATAAACAGACAAACAGATAAACAGATAAACAGACAAACAGACAAAAATTCTAAAAATTGTTGGAACGTGTTCTGTTATCGATTCTAAGTATCCCCAGCCAACTTTTTTTCGATTATCTTCCATGTACAGACTTTCGACCCTCTTCAGCTTTATTATATGTATAGAAGGATACAAATAAAACAAAACGACAGAGTAATAAAAATATATTTTCAATGGTTTCCAAATTCAAGTTTCGTAGTTCGTATTGACTTTATGGAATACTATATTTGAGTAATGATCATTTGGTAACATTTATTGTAGTGTAACGTAACTTAGTGGTTAATACGCTCATCTCATACGAGTGGGACATATCTAGCCACATGTGTACAAATGGACATATATTCCACTTATTATCAGTGCACTTATTGCAAGGAACCTTACATAAACTGAAATTCAGTGTATTTACGAAACGGTCCAGTTCTTGGTAACACCTTTAAATAAAACTGAAAATAGTGTACGCAGTGCATGTAGCACATGTTATTTACGCTTTACTTGAATAAATTATGCTGAATAAAGATGAAACATAAATAATGAAGTTAAAACTAAACAAAGGAACATTAGATGTGACGAATAATAGGTTCTCATAAGTTGAGGTAATGCGACGTAAACAAATACGCAAATCTTACGTTCTAGCCACTTTCTCAATCTATTTGATTTGGGGTACTTACATGGCATAATTTGTACCATGATTTTGTGTAATTGAAACATTTTATCCATAATTGTATAAATCTGTAAATATAAGTTTGTAGAAGTTAAAATATTTCATGATACATTTACAAGGTGCTCCACAAGTTAAATCTCAATGTAAGATCCGTACGTAGTACGAGTAGGTGAAATGATATACGGGTAAATTTAAAGACTTTGTTCTTTATCTCCCGTTGGTTTTAGAAAACTTACCTCAGACCTAAATATTAACCAGTTGTTGATTCATTTGGTCTTGTTATAAACGATTTAAGTTAAAAGAACATGGTTAGAGATGTCCTAATAACTGCCATTAACTTCCGTAACTGATAATTAATGTTTCGAGTATTTTGACATTTACTAAAAATCGTTCGGGTACCTACTGTTAGTATATGGCTACATGTAGGCACAAGTACACACAGCTCAGACATAGCTCAGAGAGTTGCCAGACTTAAGTGGCAGTGGGCGGGCCACATTGCTTGCAGAACCGATGGCCGATGGGGCAGAAAGGTTCTTGAGTGGTGACCGCGTACCGGAATAGGCAGTGTGGGAAGCCCCAGACTAGGTGGACCGACGATCTGGTTAGAGTCACGGGAAACAGCTGGTTAAGGGCGGCCAATGACCGTTCGTTGTGGAGATCCTTGGGGGAGGCTTTAATCCAGCAGTGGGCGTCTTTCAGCTGAAATGATGATGATGAGGCATAAGTACGAGTGCTTAAACCAATAATACAAATACAAATATTATTTATTGCACACCTCAATAAAATAGAACAGTACAGTACACAGATTAAAAGTAGAGGCAGTCAGCAGGCGGGCTTATCGCTAGAGAGCGATCTCTTCCAGACAACCTTGGGGTAGCAATAATAAGCTTTAAATTGGCCACTTTGTGAAAATTTGTAAAATGCTAACGTATGTCATTTAAACAAAGTTGCCAATCGTGTTTGACTATCTGTTTGCGGTGAAAACCTTAAACTAAATATGTTATATATTTAAGTTTGTACTTAAATGACGTTTGTAAATGCAAATACAAGACAAGAGTTTAACTACGGACGATTCGTTATTTTCCATCATAGCAACAAGCTTAGTTCATATTGAAGTGAAGTGTTGGCTGGAAAGATATTTTATAATTAAGTAAGATTATTTTTTCTGCGTAACTCAGAAAGGGCAGGTCATTGTGACAATCTGGTTTGAGCTTGACACGTAATATTCAGAAATTAAATATGAATAGTATGTATACTGTTACTTGTCTACATTTCATACAACTCGAGTAGAAGAGGGAGAAGAGGTATTCGAAACACATGTATGTATTATATAATACAAAAATACCTATTGAAATTGAGTGTCGTGGAACATTCGGTTGGAACGAAGTTATGTTATTTAATTGAATTTAATTTTTTACTTTTTCGTAAATTTTGTGGCTTTCATTGTTTTTTGTATTTTTTTGAAATTTTTGGTTTTTGAAGTATTTGAAATTTTTTAAATTTAGAAATTTTGCGATTTTTGACATTTTCGACATTTTTACTTTTAGGTTTTTTCACTTTTATCACTTCTCACTTTCACTTTTCACTACACTTCACTTCACTTTTTCTCTTTTTTCACTTTATTCTATTTTATATATTTTTTATTTCATTCCATTTTACATGTTTCTCAATCGTATGGGAGTCGCGTTTTCGTGACGTGACACTTTTTCGTGACGGTTACGTGACTTTTTTTCGCCTAGCCGTCCGATAAGGGACTTCGATCCAAAACTACCACCGGTTCTAACCCTACCTCTGTCCCAAGAAGTATTATGATTATGACCGAAAAGAAACTCGACGGGACTTATTTTTTTTAAAACAGTAATACATTATTAGATATTATTTTGTAAAGGGTCGGCAACGCGCATGTGACGCCTTTGGAGTTGCAGGCGTCCATAGGTTACGGTAGCTGCTTACCATCAGGCGGGCCGTATGCTTGTTTGCCACCGTCGTGGTATAAAAAAAAAAAAAAAAGATCTTAAAGATACAAAATAATGCGTAGTTCTTCAAGAAGACATATCAAAACAGCTTGAGAGACAAATAATGTACCTATTGTTTAATCATAAAGAAAAATAAATCCTAATCTGACTGCTTCACAAAACGTTTGATATGTTTTCCTACCTAAACGGTCTCCTATAAATGTGAGATGATTTTGTAGTAGTTTTTTGGTTTGGGCCACGCATCTTTCTCCGTCATATATAGTCCTCGAACCTGCAATAACCCTTTGACATTCATGATATTTTGTAAACCCATGTAAACTTCCACCCCTTTTGCATCCGCTTAAGGGAATTTCCGAGATAAAACTATTTTATTTCCTTTTCCAGAGCTCAAATTATCTCCATACCAAATTTGATCTAAATCGACTCTGCGGTTAATACTTCCCTATACAAATTTCCAACTGAAAACTATCCTTTGTCCTTTCTTGAGACCCCTACTATACCAAATTTCATCTTTATCAGTTCAGCGGTTAAAAAAAATCCTAACACCAACTTCCAACCCCCTTTTCACCCCCACAAGGGTTTATTTTCGAGATGAAAACTATTCTGTCGTTTCTCGGGACTCACATTATCTCCATACTAATTTCTATTAAAAAATCTCCATACAAACTTTCAACCCCCTCTTCACTTTTATTATATGTATAGATAGATAGTTTTTATTGAAAGTACCTTTCAGGCTTCACTTCCATTATTTTTTTCAAATTTTTTGGACCTACGGTTCTAAAGTAAGATGGAGGGGGGGGGGGGGCTTTTTTGAAGATGAAATTATCCTTTGTCCTTTCTCGAGACCCATACTATCTCTATACCAATTTTCATCTAAATCAGTTCAGCGGTAAAAAATTCCTCATACCAACTTCCAACCCCCTTTTCACCCCCACAAGGGTTTGAAAACTATCCTATGACGTTTCTCGAGACTCACATTATCTCCATACTCATTTCTATCTAAATCGTTTCAGCGGTAAAAAAATCTCCATACAAATTTTCAACCCCATTTTCACCCCCACCAGGGTTGATTTTCGGGATTCAAACTATATATTATCCTTTCCCGGGACTCAAACTACTACAAAATTTCATCAAAATCCGTTCAGCCGTTTTCACGTGATGCGCGGTCAAATAAACAGACAAACAGATAAACAGACAAACAGATAAACAGATAAACAGACAAACAGACAAAAATTCTAAAAATTGTTGGAACGTGTTCTGTTATCGATTCTAAGTATCCCCAGCCAACTTTTTTTCGATTATCTTCCATGTACAGACTTTCGACCCTCTTCAGCTTTATTATATGTATAGAAGGATACAAATAAAACAAAACGACAGAGTAATAAAAATATATTTTCAATGGTTTCCAAATTCAAGTTTCGTAGTTCGTATTGACTTTATGGAATACTATATTTGAGTAATGATCATTTGGTAACATTTATTGTAGTGTAACGTAACTTAGTGGTTAATACGCTCATCTCATACGAGTGGGACATATCTAGCCACATGTGTACAAATGGACATATATTCCACTTATTATCAGTGCACTTATTGCAAGGAACCTTACATAAACTGAAATTCAGTGTATTTACGAAACGGTCCAGTTCTTGGTAACACCTTTAAATAAAACTGAAAATAGTGTACGCAGTGCATGTAGCACATGTTATTTACGCTTTACTTGAATAAATTATGCTGAATAAAGATGAAACATAAATAATGAAGTTAAAACTAAACAAAGGAACATTAGATGTGACGAATAATAGGTTCTCATAAGTTGAGGTAATGCGACGTAAACAAATACGCAAATCTTACGTTCTAGCCACTTTCTCAATCTATTTGATTTGGGGTACTTACATGGCCTAATTTGTACCATGATTTTGTGTAATTGAAACATTTTATCCATAATTGTATAAATCTGTAAATATAAGTTTGTAGAAGTTAAAATATTTCATGATACATTTGCAAGGTGCTCCACAAGTTAAATCTCAATGTAAGATCCGTGCCTATACGAGTAGGTGAAATGATATACGGGTAAATTTAAAGACTTTGTTCTTTATCTCCCGTTGGTTTTAGAAAACTTACCTCAGACCTAAATATTAACCAGTTGTTGATTCATTTGGTCTTGTTATAAACGATTTAAGTTAAAAGAACATGGTTAGAGATGTCCTAATAACTGCCATTAACTTCCGTAACTGATAATCAATGTTTCGAGTATTTTGACATTTACTAAAAATCGTTCGGGTACCTACTGTTAGTATATGGCTACATGTAGGCACAAGTACACACAGCTCAGACATAGCTCAGAGAGTTGCCAGACTTAAGTGGCAGTGGGCGGGCCACATTGCTTGCAGAACCGATGGCCGATGGGGCAGAAAGGTTCTTGAGTGGTGACCGCGTACCGGAATAGGCAGTGTGGGAAGCCCCAGACTAGGTGGACCGACGATCTGGTTAGAGTCACGGGAAACAGCTGGTTAAGGGCGGCCAATGACCGTTCGTTGTGGAGATCCTTGGGGGAGGCTTTAATCCAGCAGTGGGCGTCTTTCAGCTGAAATGATGATGATGAGGCACAAGTACGAGTGCTTAAACCAATAATACAAATACAAATATTATTTATTGCACACCTCAATAAAATAGAACAGTACAGTACACAGATTAAAAGTAGAGGCAGTCAGCAGGCGGGCTTATCGCTAGAGAGCGATCTCTTCCAGACAACCTTGGGGTAGCAATAATAAGCTTTAAATTGGCCACTTTGTGAAAATTTGTAAAATGCTAACGTATGTCATTTAAACAAAGTTGCCAGCCGTGTTTGACTATCTGTTTGCGGTGAAAACCTTAAACTAAATATGTTATATATTTAAGTTTGTACTTAAATGACGTTTGTAAATGCAAATACAAGACAAGAGTTTAACTACGGACGATTCGTTATTTTCCATCATAGCAACAAGCTTAGTTCATATTGAAGTGAAGTGTTGGCTGGAAAGATATTTTATAATTAAGTAAGATTATTTTTTCTGCGTAACTCAGAAAGGGCAGGTCATTGTGACAATCTGGTTTGAGCTTGACACGTAATATTCAGAAATTAAATATGAATAGTATGTATACTGTTACTTGTCTACATTTCATACAACTCGAGTAGAAGAGGGAGAAGAGGTATTCGAAACACATGTATGTATTATATAATACAAAAATACCTATTGAAATTAAATAATTAAAATAAAATAAAATCGAGTCATGTGTTTGAACGTGTGACTGTAGGTTAAATTCTTTGAATAAGTACTAGAAAAACCACCTATTATATGCCAGGATGCATACCTACCAACTTGTAACACCGTAAGAATGTTGGTTAATAAATGGTGATGACCGTAGTCCATAGAAAAGACGCTCAGACTATCAAAAATATAAAAGGGTAGGTACGAAACTTATCGAAGCTATCTATCCTAACAAAGATCATTCTAAGTTGGTCACGCCAGTAGTGATTTAGTCTGTCACTTCAACATATTACTATTTTGAGTAACCGGTAATTAGAACGCCTATAAAGTACATCTCATGTTCGAACGTTTTTCCTTTCATTTTCATAACATCATAACGAACAGGGTTTTGGTATTTAGATAATCAATGATGATTCAAGAGAATGGCACGCACGAAAGGGATTAGTTCAATACACTTGGTGTTGAACTTAAAATGTGGTTTCGTTGGGGTAATAGAAATATTATCCGGGCACTATGACCTCAAAGAATTTCACAAGATGTGCAAGATGTGCAACAACAACACCCGTCTGAGAGGCCATCACTTGAAATTAGACAGCCAAAGGTCCCACAGTAACCCATACAGACATTTCCTCAGCAACCGAGTGGTATGGGCCTGGAATAAAGTACCAGAGGATGTGGTATCAGCTCAAAATGTCAACCAAGTCAAGAACAGATTAAATAAGAACTTATATATTACTCGCCATTGATCATTTGTCGTGTTAACTGGATACAGGCAAAATCAGTTGTACAACTGCTTGCCTGCTTGTAAATAATAATAATAAATATATAGCTTGTGATTGGATGCAATCACATTTATCGCAAAGAAACGTCCGCGTCAAGCCTACTCAGTGGTAGACGTATATATCTCAGATGCAAGCAACGTTTAATAAATAAAAGATGATCATAAAGGTGTGATAGTCTGATAATGCAGGTAGCCGCGTGAAAATTTATGTATATAGGTACTTAAATACTATTAAAATCAATCATAAATTAATTCTTGAAAGTGTTTTTAGGAAAACACCGTGCGACTGTAAATACCCACGTATATTGATTGATTCTATAAAGGTACAATAATAAGTAGGTGTATGTACCAACATGCAAACGGATATTTAAGGTATGTGTATGAAATTTTGTGTCGAGGAGTAGTTGAAATTGGAAATAAATTGGACCACAGTTATAATAAAAACGCACAAAAATTCGCACAAATAATAATGGTGTCACAAAATAAGTACCTACCAAAATAATTGAAAAACAACTTTGTTTGCGGTTGATAAGTTCTTGGCCATGAAAACGAATTCAAATATCATAAAGTCTCGCTCACGCTTACGATATACGTACTACAGTGTTTGACTACAAATATGGTTTGAAAAAAAATCGCCTGTTTTCAACTGACGATATGGTTGCTAAATGATATGTAGGGTTTTGATCCTATACCTTGTTCAGCCCAGTCTAGTGGTATCCCACGGGTACTAGATATGATCGTACTTCGCTTGTTGAGTTAAAAGAAGTCGTGAATTAGTTAGTGAACTTTGAATACCTTTACGTTGTATATGTAAACGAAGTACAGGCAGTAGGTATGTACAATGTAGAAGGATGATTCTCTACGGGGATGTAACTTGGTTAAACAAGCGAGTTTTGATACCACGCTAGAAAAACAATCGAAATTAATTGTTTATAGTTCAGAGTTCAATAACAATTTGGTCTTGGTTATATCCAGGTTATGTACAACTATCAGAACCGTTCCCATTATCATTGTAAATTATTAGAGTATGACTTGAAATTTACGTAAACGGCCCTTTTTATTCGTTTATTGGGGAGGGCTGTCGAGCACATACCAGTAACAAACAGATGATCTCGACAGTATTATATATAGATAGCCATCCAATTGTAAGAACCAGTACAATACGAATAAAGTCGTAGTTGAAGTACAGACAATAGGTACATTTAAAAGAGGACATTGTACATCTTGGCATTTAGCAGGTACATCAAACATTATGCCAGAAATTAAGACATAAAAACTGTGGAGTCATAAGAGTTAAAGGATAATGCATTTAAAGTTTTAGACGTTACGCGTTTAATTCTTGGAAGTGCATTTGTTGTGGTACATTGAATCCTTGAAAGCTAACCTAGCTGTTATAGTAGTAATTAATAGTGTATTACTAATTCCTCAAATTGTTCTTTGAAGGACTAGATATTCTGAACGGGTTGATATAGCACTAGGATTGATAGATGCTAATTTTATTAACTTATAAAAGATTAAATTTAAGAATCATCACATTGCTTAGTCATATGAATGTTGACGTACAAGGGACAGGTTTTAACGTAAAGTATAAATCCTAACATTAGTAAATGGTTCATCCTAGAAATATACCGATTAGTTTACAAGAATCCTAACACTCAGTCCACACAGGTTACTTCTAATATAATAAACCGCGACGGTGATCCTGCTCAGCTCAGCTCAGACCTCAGTCAGTGTAACCTTAGTAAACGCTCAGAACAGTTTGATCCTACTCAGCTCAGCCCAGACCTCAGTAAACGCTCAGAACAGTTTACGGGTCCTGTTTGTAATCAGCTCAACACAGGCACTGATGAACGCTCAGACCAGTCTAGGGATCCTGCTTTGATCAGATCAGCACAGCCATCGGTACTCGCTCAGACCAGTCTCAGAGGGACGTGATAGCTTGGCTCAGTTTCACAAGGCCATCCCTACTCTCAGCGGAAAGGGCAAGAAGAAAGGTTCGAGAATGGACAGCTCAGCTACATTGTTATTCACACAGACCACCAACCTCTTTAGTGCGTTAGTTGCTCTTAGGATAGAGGCGCGGTTGTTTTTGTATAGGAATCGACCGTGTCAGTATATTTGACAAATAATTATCTTAGCTGTCAGATATCTGTGCTAATATCGTTGGGGCACAGGTCGATACTTTTATAGATATTTCGATGAGATAATCTGAATAATCATTATAATCAATCAGGAGTAATATTAATAATGAGTATTTGTGGAACTTTTGTCATGATACTTTGAAACTGATAGACCACCCTCAGCCTAAACCGAAAATAGGACATAGAAACATGACACGAGTTTCGTAGAATTCGCCTCTGAATCGTACATCTCATTTCGATATGCCGCCATTCAATGTGACACATCACTCTTTGTACTGCATTCTCGAATAAATCTCAATACTATTCTTGTAAGCTAGTTTTGGTATAATACGCTCGTATATGTTACCATACTTACCATTCCGTATTTTCTGTAATTACCTATTGCACCTATTCATGACACAAAATGGTGTTTCGAAACTTTCGAATCCATTTTATGATAATTTTAACTGCGCAAATCTCAAACTGACACTGGAGCTAACCGGGCGCAAAGCGCAAGAGTGATACAATCTTCTTAGGTCGGATCAAACATCATATCTAGTCCTATGGCTCGCACATGCGCATTGCTTATCTGTGGCTATGCACAGTAGAGTTCACATTACATATTCATTGATTCAATTGTTTACTGATACTGATTAAACTGATCTGATTTCAATGCTCCAATAATTTTATTTTTCTTAAGGGGCGGGAGTGTCGCGAATATCGCGAAGCAGTTCGTGCTTGCCGGTTTTTCGGATAGATGGCGGTGGCAGTCACGTTCGATCTCAGTATCGCTTTTAGTATGGACGGATTTTTTATGGGTGGGTTGTAGGGTAGATACACGGACGACGGTAGGAGAAGGTTGTGCGCGAACAAATCAATGGTAAGCGCTTTAATATTTATCTTTCTACTCGTATCAGTTCATGGACTTTCTTACTGTGTTATTATGATGATCATGTGTCTTGTGTTATTTACCAGCGTGTATCAGTGCTCAGAGAGATCTTTGATCCCAGTGAGTTGTCAATGGTTATGAACTCAGGGTAACCATAGTGAGAGGAACGGGGTCGCTGTACGGGGAGGTGGAGGCGACTATTCAGCCCAAGATGGATAATCACGGGAGGCTCATGTCCGTAGTAGTAATCAAAGGAGATATCGTCAGCTCACACCATCAACGTCCAGGCCGTGTCTACGTATAGTACCTGCGTGTCCGTTAACATATTTATATCATTCGTATTCTCTAGTCAGTAAACGCATCGGCTCAGTATACCAGAAAAACATGGTGAAGCTGACGACAATTCCAGAAGAATTGTTGCTTTTAGACAAAATATTTGAATTAGCCGCTGTAGTTGAGTTTATTGCAACTGACTCCGGTGGTATGGGTCATTATAAGACTCACTGCCATCGTCGTAACTCTGATTGGGAGTGTTATGACGATATGGCACGTAAGGCTATACGAGTTAAGCATAATATCGAAATTAATTCTCATCTCTTGATATATAGACGCTGGGAAGCATGACTAATTAGTTTATACTTTGATAAAGAGATTCAAGTTAAATTTGGACATCAACATTATGATGAATTAATATATACTTAATAGTTAATGTTGTAATGGATCCATATCCAACAAAAAAAAATTGTTTTTCACAAATTAAATTGTATTGCTAAATGTTTGTGTTTTTTTGACCTATAGTTTTAATTTAATAGAACAACTCTTCAGGCAGAACGCTGAATTAATTAAAGTATATAAAATCAATAAGTAATAATGATTATTTTCAATACGTACACATTAATAAGCATTCGTACATCAATTCTCGCAAGAAAAAAATAGCAAATATCATTTCTATTTATGAGTTCTAAGTGGCGCCGCTGCAGAGTATGCTCCCCAGCGGCGCCACAATCAATGCCCATTATTTCGTTCCCCGATGCAGGTACAGCCATAAACATCATACGTACATGGTGTACGTTCGACGTACATTATTTCACCATATAATTAATTGATTTTAAAAATGGTGGCGCCACCGCAGAGCAGCACACAGTTTATCGGGGTTTGCTTTGAATAAAAAGGCATAAATAATACATGGATACAATAACAAGTACGGTCACGACTGAAAATATGGATACATTTCATGTAACAAAAACATGTACAGACTTTTACGTCTTGGTAGTAGAGTTGTGTGGCTACATATTTTTGTCACATTAAATGTATCCATATTTGCAGACGTGACGTACGGGACATACGACTATAAAGAGTAATGAATTACTTATCTAAATATATATAAAAGAAGAAACTGACTGACTGACTGACATATCAACGCACAGCCGAAACCGCTGGTTCTAGAGATTCTAAATTTGGCACGTAGGTTCCTTATAAGGTCTAGGGGTGCACTAAGAAAGGATTTTTCAAAATTCACCCCCTAAGGGGGTAAAATGGGGGTCCAAAGTTTGTATGGCGAAACAAGTTTTGTTAGACTATTTTATTCGAAACTTCACAGGAGTATTCCTAACGATAAATGAGTAAACACGTGTTTCAGGTTTTTTGAAAATTCAACCCCTAAAAGGGGAAAATGTGGTACATACAAACATACCAGTCTAACTGAGAACCTCCTTTTTGAGTACTTATAGTACGCGGGCGAAGCCGCGGGAAAAAGCTAGTCTAGGATAAAAACGAAGTAAATCCAAATTCAAAATCCTTTCTTCACACTATACTTTCCATATTTTGTTAGTAACAATAAAATACTTACTTGAATACAAACAAATACTTACTTAGTATTATGCTAGCACTTAAACCCAATTAATAAGTAGGTGCTTACTTACATTAGATAAATATTAAAATTGGGTATATTATCGAGTTTTTAATCAATTTGGGGATACATTTTTGTCATTCGAGTCCAGTGCTCAGAAAATCAATAAGGGGTCCTATTTATATTGATGACAGTGATGTTGGATGACAAGACGGCGGAGATGACTGAGGCGCAGCAGACGTGCGTGGCGAAGGAAGTCGCTATCAGGGAATTACGTCGGGAGCTGGAGCAATCGGAGCAGTGCGTTCAACAGGTACAGAATACTTACGATCTCTTCTCTACCCGGTCACGTCCTTTACAACTCATTATCCCTCAAGCTTGTCTTGGCTTTTTTGTCATACATTGTTATTTATCCAGGGGCATGCATTAGGTGGCTCAGTGGCCTTTATAAAGGACAGCAGGAATTTTAGGCAGATCTTTGTAACTCCGTTTTAATGTGGTTCTTGATTACATGGCAAATATGGCAATACGAGGTTAGACGATAAATGTTTTGGGCAACAACCTCATATAGTTCGTATACCTACGTACATATTGTTGGGTTTAAAAGGGATATTGTATATAGTAGACTTGACTTACTTTATTGGTAATGAATTTCTTATTATTTTATCATTATCAGTCCTCTAATGCCTCTGCGTATCAATGTAACCTACAAGAAACGTTCACCCGTTTCCAGGGATTGAAGAAGCTATCAGAGGTGACACAGTTGCGGTCGCAGCTGCTGCTGGAGAGTCAGGCACAGATCACGGAGCTGGAGCAGAGGCTGAAGGTGGCCGCGCGGCGCTGCAGGGACCTGGAGGCGGGCTGCAGGTACACGAACTAACCTGTCTCCTAACAGAAGCGGGACAGCCGCGCTCGCAGCTGCTGCTGGAGAGTCAGGACAGATATCAGAGCTGGAGTAGAGGCTGAAGGTGGCCGCGCGGCGCTACAGGGACCTGGAGGCGGGCTGCAGGTACACGAACTAACCTGTCTCCTAACAGAAGCGGCACAGTCGCGCTCGCAGCTGCTGCTGGAGAGTCAGGACAGATATCAGAGCTGGAGTAGAGGCTGAAGGTGGCCGCGCGGCGCTACAGGGACCTGGAGGCGGGCTGCAGGTACACGAACTAACCTGTCTCCTAACAGAAGCGGCACAGTCGCGCTCGCAGCTGCTGCTGGAGTCAGGACATATATCAGAGCTGGAGCAGAGGCTGAAGGTGGCCGCGCGGCGCTGCAGGGACCTGGAGGCGGGCTGCAGGTACACGAACTAACCTGTCTCCTAACAGGAGCGGCACAGTCGCGCTCGCAGCTGCTGCTGGAGAGTCAGGACATATATCAGAGCTGGAGCAGAGGCTGAAGGTGGCCGCGCGGCGTTGCAGGGACCTGGAGGCGGGCTGCAGGTACACGAACTAACCTGTCTCCTAACAGAAGCGGCACAGTCGCACTCGCAGCTGCTGCTGGAGAGTCAGGACAGATATCAGAGCTGGAGCAGAGGCTGAAGGTAACCACGCGGCGCTACAGAGACCTGGAGGCGGGCTGAAGGTACACGAACTAACCTGTCTCCTAACAGAAGCGGCACAGCCGCGCTCGCAGCAGCTGCTGGAGAGTCAGGACAGATATCAGAGCTGGAGCAGAGGCTGAAGGTGGCCGCGCGGCGCTGCAGGGACCTGGAGGCGGGCTGCAGGTACACGAACTAACCTGTCTCCTAACAGAAGCGGCACAGTCGCGCTCGCAGCTGCTGCTGGAGAGTCAGGACACATATCAGAGCTGGAGCAGAGGCTGAAGGTAACCACGCGGCGCTGCAGGGACCTGGAGGCGGGCTGCAGGTACACGAACTAACCTGTCTCCTAACGGAAGCGGCACAGCCGCGCTCGCAGCAGCTGCTGGAGAGTCAGGACACATATCAGAGCTGGAGCAGAGGCTGAAGGTAACCACGCGGCGCTGTAGGGACCTGGAGGCGGGCTGCAGGTACACGAACTAGCTAGTTTAGCTAGTTACTTCTTTAGCTAACTTTTAATTTCAGCCTTACAATATGTAGTCGAAATGTAATGATTTGTTTTATTTTCGTGACCACTAACGTAGTTTTACTTACTACGCGGGCCTAGCGCTTGTTTTTCACCACCATGGAAAACTTATTTGGTTTCGTGTGTAACAGGGAGAGAGACCGCTCCACGTTAGAGCTGCAGGCGTGCCTTGAGGAGGCCCAGGCTCGGGGAGCGAGACTCTGTGAGGAGTCGCGGCGCGTCACGGCCGGGGTCAGACAGTGGATGAGGGACAAGAAGCAGCAGAGCAGGTATGTAAGCGCTTACGTGTAAAAGATAAACAAAATGTAAGGTTGACCGGGAAAGTTGCGTTTGTTGAGTAATTGCGTTTTTTCTAGAACAAGAAGTTCGTATGAGTATAAGCCGTTGTATCTTATCGATTGTTAACTACGGTAGTATCCTTGTTTTGTATTTGGGGTTACAATCTAAACTTGTACTCTGAGCTAGAACTCAGAGCCTCGTCACTAATTAAATGTCGCTATTGTTTAGCGAGTCGAAAAACCGAAGGCTCGACTCGACGGCGAAGCATCAAGCCTGCGCAAGCCGAAGGTCCCGCGGGATGTTGCTTAAACACGACCTAAAAGTGGCTTTCTTACCGTCTGATAGCCTGGAGTCTCACGGAAAATATGTATCCATTTAAAATAATATGTACAATCAGCTGCAGAGATTTGTGACCCCCGATCAACACATGAACTGTTTAGCGCTCATTTATTGTATTTTATTTCAGAGAGCAACAAGACAAAATCAAAATGCAGAAACTACGAATCCGTGAACTGGAACGTCGTATTGCGATGAGACAAAACATGGAATTAACCAGCCAGTGCGAGTCAGAGTCGAGCAGCGGCATGTCACTGTGTGACGGGATGTACCCGCCGTGCTCTAGACTCAGGCCCCCGTGTAGGAGCGAGACAAACGCGCTTCGAGGGTCTGTCGCGGACTGTGCAACGCAGGAGAAAGAGACGGCTAGCTGTTCTAAGTGCGCGTCGAATAGGCAGGAGAGTGGGAGCGAAATGGCGAGCTGTTCGCGAGCTCCCGTGCCGCCGACGAGGAAGAAGAGGCAGCAGTCTTGCGATAATATTGTAATTTTTTATGTTTTTGCGAACGTGACTGATTGTTGAAATTCATATGTAGATTCTATTCCAACTAAGATTTCCTGCTTATTATGTTTGTTCGACTGGCACAAGAAATTCAACTAGCGAGCTTTCAATGGCATATATTTACTAAAAATGTCAGTCTATAAACTAAGATTCTTTTTTCCGACCACCTGTCTGATGCTACAAAAGTCCACGTGTATTAAATGTATATCCCAGAGACTACTTTCGTAATTCCAGTGTTTTTAAAACTCGTATTGAATTAAATTTCGAGAGATTTCCGACGAATTTTAATCGTCAGTCGGTTTTCCATCAACTTGAAGATACATACATATATAGGTTGTTTTTTCAAAACTAGTCATTTCGTGAGAGGTGAATGGGTAGGTCATACTAACCAACTTTTTATATGGGACCAACCCCGAAATGCCAAAAACAAATTGGCATTTCCATCGGAGACATCGACGTCTGGTTGACCGAAATGTATGAAACTTTTTTTTTTTGTGATTTCGGAGTTGGTTCCATTCATAAAGTTGTTTAGTATGACCTACCAAAATGTTTCGTAAAATATGGCTAGTTAATGGGAAAACACCCTGTATCTCAAACCCGAGACAAAAAAGAAGTTAGTCGATTGGTTAATGTTGCAGGCGTGTCCGTGTTTGTCGCGAGCTTCCTGCGGGCGCGTGGAGGCTCGCGGCTCGGACGTGCGGTGGACGCGCCAGTACCGGTACAGTCGCGTGTCGCGGCCCGCGCCGGCGCCGGCGCCGGCTGCCGGCTCCGGCTCCGGCTCGGCGCCGGCTGCCGGCTCCGGCTCCGGCTCGGCGGCGGCGGGCGGCGGCCGCGCGCGCTCGCGGACCGGCCGCGCCAGTCGCTCGCGGCCGGACACGAGCGGCCCGGGGGACGGGTACTTATACATCTTTATTTTTTATTTATTCATTTTCAGAACAACAACGTTACTCTGCGTCCGTAGGAAACACCCTACACGTGATCCCTACGTGGTCTATGATATTTAATAAAGACAGATGGGTTACGCCCGCTCCAAAAGTGAAGCACTTAATATGAGTGAATTCAAACAACTGTCGCTAGTCGCGCACCGGCCAGCGTGAGATGCGGACGTGCGAATGAGCTCCCGTCACCCGCGTGAGAAAGAGACAAACTATAATTTTCTAACAATGAGAGTGACAATGATTGTCAATATAGATAAACATAACAGAATCGTTGCTAGGTTATGAAACAAACTCTGGAAGTATTTTTTCTGCTCATTTTGTTAGAGTATAACCCATCCATAGTAAATATCATTGTGCGTGGTGCTAAAAGAATAACAAACTTGGCAGCTGCACTGTCCCATCTGGACCTCGCAGCATTCACTGGATTTTCTTCATCATCTGCTTTCACACTACTACTACCGCAGAGAAGAAATGCCTAACTATATCCAGTGACATGTAGCCATACGATAATAGTAGTTTATGTAACTGTTACGTAATAAGGGTCCTTAAAACATGAGTGTAGTTTTATGAAATGAGCCGCAGGCGAATTTCATAATAAGATCACACGAGTGTTTTAAGGCCTAATTACGTACAGTTGCATACACTGCTTTATCTACACTCATATTATTTATTCTAAATGCCTTATTCGGAAACCATAGAGTGGCCGCCATCGCACCGCCACCATGGCCAACTCTCGTGTGCCGGCGGTCGCGCGGGCGCGTGTCGGGCTGTCGGCTCGACGTCGGGAGGGTGCAGGTGTACATTATGTTCTCAAAACTCATAGCACATCAATCATTGAGCATGAAAAGTTAAAATTACGTTACTGCCACGGATAAAAAGCTTATCATAGTAAAATCGGTCGTGGTAATGCTAGCCATTGCCTACCGTTTTCGAACACGTTTTAGAGAACTTACAATGTGAGTGTAGATAAAAGAAATAAAGGACAACGGCCTTAAATAAGAGTATTACATACAAATGGTTACATAATAATATTTGATCTAAGTAGTAGTCGGCCTCGAACTGAAAACTCTCGATTTCCTTGCAAACGAGTTGGCCAACATAACAAAACACTAATGACGATTTTTTCGAGCCTTCTAGCTCCATAACCCCTTGATCGATCATGCTCATGAACAAACTTTCAAATTGTATTGAGCTCTACTACAACCCCAACAAATTTCATAAAGATCAGAAACATGTTACTAAAGTTATGGCGCGACAGCAATTCAAAATCAAAAAGCCATCGAAATGCACAAACATCTAGGTAGCCAACTGACAGTTCTGTTATGTCCAAAGTTGTCTATAAAAACTTCAGTTCGCACACACTCCGCTCGGTCGATTATAATTTTTCAA